>JAUJYV010000009.1:0-265423 GCA_033995625.1 Ophyiulus pilosus | reverse complement strand
ACTGGTTAATCTGGGCAGCCATTTATTAGGGCCAAATTGTCAAGAACAAATCCGGGCAGTATATATTTTTTAACTTCACATATTCTGGGCAGCCGCCTAATCGGGACAAAACGCCTCCGCCGGATGTGTCCAGATTAAGCGGAATCGACTGTATAAGTAAGCGTTGCATTGTAAAGAATGCAAAAAAAAACTATCTGGAAGTTCTAGTTAACGCCTATTAAGATACACTCCAACAACACCGTATTTTATTTAGGGGAAAAAAACTATCTTGACATGGTGATGCACATGGGTAACCAAAATTAATGTTTATGAACAAACATGCTCTGCAACATTTAAAATTGGAACTAATGTCCATCTAACAGGTTTAGCTCTCCATTTGTCCTAATTATACTTTAAACTGACAAATTATGTAAATTATCACTACTATTATTTTAAAATAATGTTTTTGATTAAATAGTGTATCGTAGAATAAGGCAAAAAAAATGTTATCTGAAATTACTTGAGTAATTCAAGGAAAACCTTCAAGCTCAGTCAAATACAAATAAAAAAACTTTGTTAATCTTGTTAAATTGTTGAGAAACCATCTTAAATTTAAGTCACAAAAAAAACATCATCAGAGGATGTTCATCAGGATATATCAAGCAATGGGCAGAAATATAAAATAAGTATCCTACATGTACTATAGTTGAGATGCTTTATTAAAGGAATATTAAGTGGATTGGGGATACAAAGGGGGTCCACCCACAAATACTTTATAAGGCTATGATTTAATTTTTATAACAAATAAATACAATTTAAAAAAGTACATAACTGGAAAAACGGTACAATTGATTTCATTGCTAAATAAGTGTATATCAACGCTGCTAAACGGTCATTAACATTTTTAATACATTGCCTAATGTATAAATGGAGCCATCTTCATTAGGGGCCAGCTGACACCCTTTCAGTTCGCCACTGAATATAACTATCATTAATTGGCAATTGAACATATCGATGAAACAGTTAACTCTGGAGAAAAGAAACCACATCATGACATTCATTCCAGATAAAACGAATCCATGGAGGAAATAAATATATCGGTCAAACGGTTTATGATGAGCCTCGCCATGGGATGTATACAATATACAGCAATTAAAACGACCTCGGCTACTGCTCTTATTAAAAACACCTCACGAGCTCCAATTGGGAGATTGTGGCAACTTCATATCAACATTCACGACATTGTATTATTTTCTCTATAAAACGTTAACTAGGGTTTTGTTTGCGTATTAAAGCTTCGCTTCTTCAAAAATATTTTTTTTTAATAAGGTGGAGATAAATGTTGGCGTCGTTTCGTGTTCATTAAATTATTCCCCCTTAAGAATTTTCGCTCGAATTTGTGAAAGACAACTGTAATAAAACGTAATTATTATTTTAAGTATGCAAATAGCAGGATGGTGAGCTAATAAAGGGGGTAAAAAACCGCCAGGTTTTCTGAAAATTAGTAAAAAAAAATCATGTCGAGTCGTGCGTTTTTTCAAGATATAAAACGAAGGAACTAGGCCTACACAGATATGAATTTTGAAATTAATTCTCAATTTCCTGGTATGCGTTTGTTTGTCATACTTTTATTATATTCCCTGCCTGTTTTTATGGGAGATGAATAGTTTTTAATTAAAGACCCCATGATTGATGATGCAAGGTGAATTGAAAAAAAAGAGGACACGCGAGGACATGGCATGGGTCCAACTTTGAATTGAAAGGGTCCTACATGAGCCCTAGTTTGCTTTAGCTTTTTTGAGGAAAGTTCACAGGGGGGTTGTCAGGGTTTCATAGGGCAATGTATCCGGGTTACTGGGGCCATCAAAAGGTATGTTTATTGCGTTGCACAACAGTTGTTCGTAACAAACGGCGTCGTTCGGTCTGCTAAATAATTAAATTCTGACCCTTTAAACAAAAATTAATGATTATCAATGGTTTGGGTACCAGAGTTGAAAGAACTTCAACAAAGCGTTTCTACCTTTATTCTCAGCAGCCAGATGGTCCTGGACATTTTTATGGGCTAAAACCTATGAAAATTACATATTTCACGACGTTTTCGAAGGCAACCCGAAGCAATAAAAAATGGAGGGGAATCCATTGTTGGTAGTTTATGGTATTAAGGTCACGTAATTCTCGCTTGGAAAAAGTAACTGAAAAGGTGCAACGTCATGAATATGGCACTGGAACGAGAGATGACGTTACAATGTGAGGACCCAGTTTTTTTTCATATAGCTCATGTTGGAAAACAGAGTTTTTCAACCAATGGGCCGCGACAATTTTAGTGTTATTTTGTGTGCCGTGATTGGTGAGTGGGACGAAAAACAAGTTGAAAAACACATAAGTAAAGTGGCCTGCAGCCTTACAACCTGCCACACTTGTGGCAAATTGTTTATTTTGTTAATTGTTGAGTCATTCATGAACGACCCCCATGATCCATCTCGATCAACACATTTATTGTCCGTAGAAGTTCAACACTAAATCACGAGCTGAAATGATCATTCATGCATTAAATTTCATTTTTGAATGTGGCTCTACCAGTTCATGGGCAATAAATGGGGTGAGTCAAATTGAGAACAATCTTAAGAGTTAAAGGAAGTTGCCCTGAGACAAGTTGAAAAAAGGCAAGTTGCTCATTTTTATCATACCTATACTGTACCATCGAGGTATTGTCCCCTTTTGCCGACTACCACTTCGCCGACAGCACATTTGTCGGTTAAGTTATGTTAGGTAAAAATTGGGTTAAAATAACATTATAATAAATTATCGTAAAATTATTCTATAATGGGAGTCGGCGAAGTGGGTCCAAACCACTATCGATAGTACTAATATGGAGATTTTGAGAACATACTTAAGCCGACACTCTCAATTTTGGATGATATTGCTACATTTTTCAGAACTGAGAACAAAATTAAGCAAAATATCGAAAATTTACATCCCCATTTGTTCCAAAAACCAACGACGCCCTGCAGCAATGCAGCAACCATCATCACCAATCATCCATATCGCGAGAAGAGTCGAGACTCTTAGGGCCATCTTATTCACTGCTCTCTTGTTCCAAAAATAAGAAGCAAATATTACATAATTTTGGTCCTATAACATTTTATTTTTATTTTTCAAGCTTGCATATAGTATAGCATCCCGTTGTAGAAATCTGTTCAATAGGCCCTATGCTAGAAAAGACTAATTTCTCTTAGAAAAATGCACGGGGAGGGAATGAAGGACCAATTGTATTTGCGTGACATTTCCATGCGTCCTTGTAAAATATAGCGAGTGAAACGTAGCTTGTAGCAGAATAAAGAGAGAACAGACAATTCAATGGCTAACCTAGTTTGCACAATTATATAAGTTTATCCAAGGGGGAACAGGGCCTTGAAGCTTAGCCTACATATGCACGGGGAGCTCAAAGCAAACATTTTCAAGGGTCCAAAGATGCGGATAATTCTTCACGACATTCAAAAAACTGTAATACCTGTATTGTTACTTCATGTAATTTAAACATGTCCTGGTTTCAGATCTGGAACAGCGAGGGGAGTATACAAATTGAAGTAAAACGGAAAGGAGTTGCCTGGAGTTTTCCCCCTTCCCTCTAAACACAAAATTGTCCACATTTTCAAGTTAGGTTAGTTGAAATAAAAATCGATCAAATACAAATTTTATAGCTTACGTTTTCAAAAGGAAATGACGTTGAAATTGACAATAAGGAAATTTAAGTTTCAGTTTAATGGGACAAAAAGAGAAGAAAGGCGTGTAGTAACCTCGATAAGAGATAAAAACATGTTTTAATAGCGGACAGTATATCCTATTTATATGAATATATTTGATCCCTCAAAAGCTTCTAGCAGTACAGGTAACACCATGTACTTAAATAAGATTGCGCTTATCAAACAATGTATAGTAACGCTAATCAGGTTAAAGAGACTTATCTTACATTAAATTATTCTCCAGTTTTCAAAAACTGGGTGATGCTGGAGGTTAAGAAAATAGCTGAAAGAGAATGTGAATACATGTTTTAGTTATATGTCCATTAGCAAAAGTTGACATCTTAAACTTACTTCTGACCAAGAAACTAGTGATTGATTAATTGCTGATATATCATGCTTGAATTTTATAAAATAAATTATCGTTGATCAGTTATTAAAATTGCAATGCTGGGTTTCTTCCCTTCACATGTCTAAGAAATTACTATATGAGCACCCCCCAGAGCTATATATATATATATTCTCTAGAGTAACTGTATCTTAATTTATTTAATAATAACAATACGAAGTCTATGAAATATCAACATAAATAACATTAGTTTTACAATTAATTTTGAACTCAAGGACTCCATGATCAGTTTCAAAGTGTTCGAGAAACATTTCATTAAATCATCAACAAGCTTTGAATCTCCACTAACCGCTAATACAACGAAAGGAGACTCACTCAGATGTGTCACCTTATATACTCAGATCCTGCATGAAAATAAACTTTCTTGTATATGTGTCAGGACGGAAACCAGAAATACAGAAAATAAAAAAATTCTTGAATTGAATATTTCTGTTTTCGCACTTTAGTTTTTGAAACGCTCAGGATGATAAATTAGCCTTTATTCTTATAAGTTGAAATTGATTGGATGAGAATATCATCTAGCGAAAACTTCAATTGTTTGCATAATGGGCGACTTTAGTATTTTGAATGATGAGTGGAACAAATATTAGAAAAATCCCATCGAATATGGGTACATGATGTGAGGGCCAGGACGGAGTCCGATGGAACTTGTATAAGGAATACATCAGGCACCAGAGGGCGCTGATTTAGAATTTTTGATGACAAATGCTGTCAAAATATTACGCTTAGGTTAAGTGGGCATTGCTTGTAGATGGATCCATGAACAGTACGCAAATACTGTATTTACGTCGTCATGTACGATGTACTATATCATTTTGAAATCATGGCGTGCAATCCAAATATTGAGATCAGCGTCCTACATATAAAAACCAGGGGGAAAGTTTTCATTCCTAAGACCCCCTGGAAGCTGCCAAATCATCTCCTAGCGTGCACGCATGCGGGTAACTGACAACAAATATTATATTAAAAAGAATACATTAAAATATGATTTATGAATTCAGACGCAAAGACGACTTATTCTGTTAACAGCAAATACACGCGATTTCATTGGACTAAGTCGATTTATACGGAATAAGTTTTGATTTATGACAGTATTCTGATAAAATGTTGCTTCGTGGCATTTGCATACATGTTATAATATTTTCAATACCTCGTATAACATTGTGTATCATGAATGATGAACAAATGGTATACATTTAAAAAAATTCACATGCTTAAAAACAATTTTGTTATCTTATAGTTTTTTTTACGAGATGATTCTTATAGATGTGGGATAATCATATTGCCCATTGCCTATTATCGGGAATATGTCATTTTAAAAAGGTGCATTGACAGCATTGCGGGCAAATAACTGATCCAGTGATCTACATTACATGCTTTTGTTGTCGTCCATGGAAAATTAAATCAACAACAAACGGTCTGGTTGAAATAAGACGGCGCGAATTAATTAATTCAATCAAAGGCTTAATCGTGGGAAAATCACGTCGTGATCTCACCTTGAGCTTCTGACGAGTCATGCACCAAAGTTTTTATCATCCAAGTTCATGGATGGACAAGTTGAAGAACACATTTTGCATGATATTTAGCCAGTTTATACAGTGGTCCATATTAGGGAGTTTGTCCACGCAATGTCAGCTTAGAAATCCCATGGGATTCAGGCTTTTACCCTGACTATTAATTTAGGCCTTCGTGGGCACTGAACAGACAGGCGCCTGCTTGGGAATTTTTTATATCAAATTTAACACATTAAATTGTTTTGCCATGCGGACAAAACGTGATTTTAATATTTCATATCAGTTCATTTTTTGTCCCTTTTAACTAATTAACTTAAAATTTTGAACACTAATATTCCCTCGGGCTTATCTAATAAGATGTATGTGGCACCCAACAGTCGGGAGAAGATAAGATTTGAAAAAGTTAATTATGTAATGTAATTGAAATTGATAGAATAAATAGTGAAAATAACATGGTGAAAAATCTGCATTTTTCTATTTTACCCCTCCGAACACCCATATCCGAAATGTGCACTAGTTAAGAGTACTTTGACATTCGTTGGTGAACCCTACTCATCAATTTTTTTCACACAAAGGAGTACATCAGATGTTCTGAGAAATACTGATATATAATACATGAGATCCGATAACATCCAAAAATGTTCCAAGAATTAAGCGCCATAGGCAAACCTACATATCTTACTCAAACATATCAGCTCATTGTCTATCAAATTGGAAATAAAATGCATATTATTCTGACAATTTCTTGTAAATTTTACATATGTAAATTGAGCTTAGAATAAGCAATTGTGATTGATTCTCTGGAAAATAGTGGACTACAAACACATGATATACTTTTACGAATTTAGCCCAAAATAAAATCAATAATTGCTCCAACTTTATGCAGAGAAATAATGACATGCATGCATTTCCTTAGCAATTTCACATCAACGGAATTCTGATTTTCAATGTACATCCATCAAATTATGCGAATATACTGTTAGAAATATTAATTTTCATCGATGCATTTAGTATATATATAACTATAAATCATCTACAGGATGTTTTGTTCATTATAGGTTGAGTCGTTAAATCTCCAATGCTTTGTAAGAGAAAACAGGAATAGCGATACACTTCTTAATTGCTCTAAATTTTATCTAGTTTAAAAATTAAACGACACAACCAGTAATGCTATAAACGCAATTAACGTAAAACTTCCTGACTTTAATTTCGATTTAATATACGAACTGAGCCACACAAACACTTCCCTCATGGAATGTTCCTCCTTCCAGAAACATATTTTCAATTACAAATTCTACTACTTATTTTTTTTTTAATAAATAAGTTTGGTATACCTTTTTGTAAATACGCGGGAAAATTTAAAATTGTATATAAACAGGTGTAACTGGCATACGGTTTGAGGGGAATTTCACCATTACAGCTACTTTTCCAGTGATCAAGTGTGCTAATATCTGCTACATTATTATGTCAAACTAAACGAATTAATGCTAGGCTACAGTTTTAATCGATAGTAGTTTGCAACAATGGTGCAATCGGTCCCAAACCACGCAACCACTTACCGATCACTGTAGCAAACGAGTTTTCTAGAATCCAGGCAGCCAAGATCAGAAGCCCAATAAGTAAGTGACGATGACACATCTCTCTTTTTTCTCTAAATCAGGCAGCTCTAAATGAAACCCGAACTTCTATTAGATTGTGCCTTTGATCATGATGAGTGTGTGATGCCAAAGGATGTTCACGAAGGTCCTGTTCTAAGCAGAGATGTATCCAACCGCCTTGGAATCCAGAGTTGACACATTGACACGAATAGCATAAGACCCGAATGGCAGAGAGAGAGAGGCAAAAAAAAGTAGACAATAGTACTGCTAAAAAATGTTAAAATCCGATGAAAGAAAGTCCTTTTCTTAAGCAATCTCGTCCATCACTATATAATTGGCTTTGGTACGTTGTTTTTTCCTTCTGTGATGCATCATTTCGACAAATCACACGTTTTGAAGACATCCAGCGTTATACGAACGATAACTGGTTGTAAATACAAACGATGTTAAAAAGGGATCACGAGAGAAAATGTTTGTTCATTCCTGAATTGCGAAGTTCGTCGACTTTTAGCGTTGTTTCTTTACACGCGAAACATTCTTTTTCCCGATGAACGAAAGCTGCAATTTGGTACAACCGTAACTTTTACCACCCCAGAGAACAATGGCGCACGCGAGATTTCCAACACCGTAATTTATGTCATTTTTTGAGACAAAACTACAGATGTATATGAAACAAAAAGATTTCTTTCAATAACGTATCACACAAAACAAAAAAAGTGAAGAAACCGACAAATCGGTGATCAACCTCTGTTCACAATTAGCATATGAGGCGGCATTTGGTTAATTAATCCTAATTGAATTTCGGTATAGGTTCAAATATGAACATGGAACAAAAGGTGTTTTTTTAAAAGAAAAAAAAAACCTGTCCCGAAAAATCGTCCAAGTTTCTCCCGGAGCCTACAGCCAAGTAAGTGCCACCGTTCCCGAGGAAACCGCAAATGTACGCTGCACGGTGGTGGCATGAACGTGTGCACGCGCGTTCAGCGCCACGTGACGGCCGGGGTGATGGAGGGGGTGACCCAGATACCTAGATTAACGGTTTTACTACCTGTTCAGTTCCACGCCAATTGGTGCAAATGGCTGGATCTTCAGCTACATGGGCCGGGGGAAGAGCCGCTACCGTGAGACAGTCACGCTTGACGCAACACCCGCGTTAATTCACGCGAATCGTAGAACATTTTGGTGAATATGTCAGCATTACATTGAAATTTCGAAGGGCCCATGCGCCACCGCTGCTTAATTGGAAAGCGAAATTCCGGGGTGAATAGCCTATCGATATAGCCAGGGATTATTAATCAATCCCTTCGGTGTTTAATTAGAGTAGATGCATATTGGGAACGGTAAAAAACTGGGTTATCGCGTTAAACATCAACACGGGGCCGATGTGGTAATATTCAGTTTGTCCCTCCGATTCAAACCTTCGGGGGACTATAAAGTGAAATTGCACCGTTTTTCGAGGATGGGATTTTGGAAAAAATATAAAGGGTGTATTATTTTTATGAGCCTACAACGTTTAATACACTACATGTGCCGGAAATAAAGAGGTGGATCAAAAGTATTCCGATACGAAATTGCCGAAATAAAACCCCATCGGAATTAAACCGATGCCAATGTTGATTTCATAAGTAATCAGTCTCGTCGGCTATACTAGTTGACTACTCGAAGCAAAGTTTTGGAAAATTTCCTATTACTGTTTTATCAAAAAAAGTGAAAATCCCATAATTTATAATCGGGAAAATTCGATCATGAACAGTGCCTAAAATATCGTCTGCCAGTAGACAAAGGGGACCTAGATAAAAAAATTAGATTGGTCATATATACTGCCATATATGGTCATATCATAAATATATATCTCCAAAAATGATCATGTATGGTCATGTGCAGTATGACCATATATTTGTATGTACTTTCTGTTGTCATTTCCGACTCTATACAATTTGTCAACAACTATAGAAGGCTGTCATATTAAAGGCCCTTACCAGTCTACTATTGAACATGAATATTTACAAAGTTTATCATAGTGCATCCCTGATAATGAGACCACATCAAGAAACATGAAATGTGTTCCTAAAACATGCTGCTGTTCTTAATAAACGTCGTTTAATGAGTTTATGCATGCTATTCGGTTTTTGCTCATTTGGTTATAATATCCCATTAATATTCCCCCAATGAATAACAATAAAAATTATCAGGAATTATGCAAGAACTTTACAACCGTTGTTAACAGAAGTTTTAGTAATGGGCTATGATGTTATCTTTAATCGAAAACTAAATCGGTCAGTAAATTAATGCATGTAGTTTTATTATAGTAGATATTAGGAGAATGACCAGTTTGGATCGTACCAGTTTGAAATATCCAAAACATCATTCTTTTCTCCTGCTTATCATAAGAAAACAATGTGGAATCAGGTTTTTTGAGAATTTCAACATTCATCCTTAAACAGGTAAAGATGAGAAGTACCGGGCGGGGAAAAGAGAGCAAGGTGAGTTCCACAGCCTTGTACGAAATGTGTGGATCGTAATAAATTCGATAGGCAACCCAGAGGCGGGCTTTTTCTATGTCACCGTTTTAATTTCGGTTATTTGCAAACTAAACGGATGATTGATTGATGAGTTTCTCACCTAAGCATCCCGATTTACATCTCTATTATGATTAGGAGCCGCTTTTTTACCCCATACCTATATTATGGCCAAAAGGTTACCAATACTTCATTGTATATAGCTGCCATCAGGTCTTGGTAAAAACAACAAGTACCGCATTCCAGCTCAAGTCTATACCCGCTATACATAAACATTTCGTTTAGTTTTATCGATATCTATTTGTTTAAATCAAATTTAAGGATATGAAAAATCATTAAAAAAAGAATACCCAACCGCGTGGCGAAAATTACGAGTCAAAATAAATATTTTAAGATGACGGCTCAACGCCAATAAACAAACTGGATTATGAAGTTATGATTATAAAGCAAACAGCAGCAGGGTGCTGAAGTAAAATGTTTGTTTGACATGCAACCAATTTGTTTTATTTGCATTTGCATAAACAAATATGAATAAAAAAGGCATCATACCGTGTTATTTAAGTCAAGTTCGAATACATCAAACATTATGACAGCGGAACGATTCAATAAAACTGAATCCAACCGAAAAATGTTTACATTATTACTAATTACAATTTCATATTTTTAAAGTGATGTTTGAAAAGTTCGTGGCTTGACGGTGATACAAACAGCAGAATGAAGCCTGAAGGATACGAACTTTTCAAACAATACACTGTGTTGTCAGTTAACATTAGTATGGCGTCAATTTAGTCATTTTTAAACCACGTGGCGAAACGCCATCTGAAAAGAATTTCGCTTATGAGTGACGTGACTCACGTTTTGTTTAATAGAGAGTTTTAGCCAGCCACGTTAAACGATGACGACTGTAAACTGGAATGGCATTGGAATGCCAAGCTTTGCATAGGATAGTCCAGCCGCCAGTGCTGTTTTTTGACAGTGCTGTGAATCTCGTTATCGTTTAACGTGTCTAGCTAAAACTCTAATAATGGGATAATATGACGTCATCTATAATCACGAATACTGCATGTAGTCATTGAAATTGAGCATTTTGAAGTCGTTATTCAGCCCTTTCCGGTTCCCATATATGGCAATATATGATATACACCTTATATGTATGAAAACACAGTCATAAAACAAAATAGGAATTAGGCAAGTATAGAGAAAAATGGATATATACTAGGATGTGTGGTAATATAGAAATGCATCGTCATATATTCGAAAATATGACAAATGACAAATGGACCCATGGTGCATGTGTCCAATTTCTAATACGTCCGTATATGGAACTTTCCACATCTGTGCCATCCAACCAGATATTTATTCGTTTTTAACGTGTTTGTCTTCAAAAATGTCATCTATGCCTTGAGTTAACAGTTATCCCACAAAGTGGACATTTTGTTTGCCTGGTCCAGAAAAGAGTGGTGACATTCCTCAGTGTGTCGCTTCCAAGCTTCTGGCACAATGTTTTAGTGAAAACAACTTTCAGTTTTCATGTGTCCATGCAGGTCAAACGTGTCGAAATTGCCAATAAGAAATTTGGATATCCCGGTAGCATATGCGATGCATACGTCAACTGCATAACTGTCCATTTAACCAGGAAACATGACTCATAAAAATAAGTTGATATCCTTATTTTCTCTCGTATACATATCGAGAGACTCCATAAATGGAAAAAAATGAATCTTTAATTGCTTCGCAATAATTTCCGCATATTTTTTTATGCCTAAGAAGAAGCTGTTAAAGCGGTTTTCTATACCGAATTAACACGTTTAAAAACAATAGCGGAAATTTCCACGTTATCATATATAGGAGTTTTAAAGTTTTTTTGAGGAAAAACAAGATAAGCCTACTTTCGGTTGATTTAAGAGTTGGAAAACAATTAACGTCTTAGAGATCCTGGTGAACATGTTAGGGCTGGATCACAAATATCGTTCACCTTTTGATTCTATCAATCTAATTCTTTAATTCGATTAGTTTTTTTTATTACAAATCAAAAGCGTCTCCCCGAGGAAAAACAATAAATATATATCATTAGACATCTTATTATACGACTGTGTCTTTTGTACACGGATGTAATGTCAAATTTGTACAATTGTATGTTGGAATCTGGCTTCCGTAAAATGTTCACAGTGCTGTTTTCCCCATCAACTTGAAAAATATATTTCCGGATATATTAATTCTTCAAACATATAGTATAATGCACTGTAATTATAAAAGTTGCTCCATTACTGTAAATATATCGTGATATAGCAATGTTTTAAACTAAGCCAAACTAGAAACGTACTGTTTTCGACAGTATTGTACGGTATGTATATAAAGTATATTTACATATCAGAAATCGGATATACAGAAATATACGTGCAGAATGTTTAGTACATTTTCTGGTAAAAATTCAAGCATATTTCAAGGATTCCAAGGCTTATTATTTATATTTTAAGGGATCCCTCGAACGAACTATTACTACAATATTTGTCAAAACAGTCAGACATTTTTCTAGAGAATTTAAAAAAAAGATATAAGCTTGTTGACAAGAAATTCCAGCATTTAGCTCGAATTTCAAGCATAATTCGCGACTTTTCAGGTGATACAATATCAAGCACATTTTCAGATTTTCCCGATTTTCAAGGCTGCTGCTGGACATCTTGACATTTTTGTCTATAAAGTATCACATATACAATATGTTAGTACGTATGAAAATGTCCACGATTAATTATTTTGGGATACATTACAGAACTTTAAAATATGTCAATATATATCAGGATGTCATACATGTCCATGTATATACATTATGATTATGTTAATATTGTTTTCACCATAGAATGTATCTTTTAACAAAGCCATCGTTTGATATATACGTAAATATTTCAATACTTTCTTTTAAACATAGAAATGGTGAAGAAAACGAATTTTGCTGTTTTAATAGCAAAGCTATGCTTGGCTTAAACGGCAATAAATGTTTATTTGAAGGAAGAAAAAATAACAACAATATTCCAGAAAGAAGATGATGAGAAAATTAGCAAAGTATCAGGAAAAAAATGTTGCTTCCCTTGCCATGAAATTCTGGAATGTTACATAAAAAAGTAATCATACCACAACAGGCATCAAATCGAAACCGTTGACTAATTGCACGATACATATCCTCCCGCATTCCGTGAAATTAATTTCCCGAAACCAGCAAATTTCCCCATATTCAAAAGTAATAGTTCGCCAAATATTAAATGTTATGGTTTATTTTTTTTTGCCTCCATTTCCTACGAGTTTCTTGCCATTCATTTTCTTATTAACCAACGAAAATTACATGACACACATTATTATTATTTCTTTTAAATTGGTAAATTTCTTTAAAAAAAAAAAACAATGACTCCTTTCAGAAATTATAGGTTTAACATTTCCCCTTCGAGGGAGTGTTAACATTTCAACAAAAAATACCTGAAAAATTACAATGACGCCCGAGCAATTTTCAGCATGCAAAATCACTCATCTAATGTATTGTAATTAAAACATGTTCGTTGACATGAACCCGATAAATAAACTTTGTAAATGGAAATTCGCCACCACCCACATCACTATGGAACTTTGAAATGTTAGAAAAATGATGAGAAATTATCCGTATTCCGTACTTTATTTGAAACCTCCGTTTTTGGGCACCTCAATTTGTAAGTGGTGACCAATTTAAAAATACTTTCTTGATAATTTAAAAACAAACTTTATTAAATAAAAAAATAATAATAATGGATGTACATTATGTGGGCGAGGATCATCAGCTTATCTCCTACAAGTTTCTCACCATATCTTAAATTCACACGCAATCTATAAAAAACATTTAAACTTCTGTAGGTAATGCACCACCAAAAGTTAAGAAGATTAACCCATTTAAAAAACATGTCAGTGTGTCCCTAAAATCACAAATTGTTGAATTTACATAGTACGAGTTTACTTAGTAGCCTTCAAAAAGTTCATCTTTGTGCACACATTTCAACACAAAATTTACGCAAATCAGTTTTCAAACACAACTAAACCCATTCCATGACTTGGGCTACTGATTAAAAAAACAAATTCCAAGACAAAAATAAAACTTAGTCCAATTTTATTGTTTTTGTCTTTGAACCAAATAACATTGTATAAATATTGCCCATGAAAAAAATCAGAATTTTAATTCGAAACTTAATCACCCATTAATTGCCCTATAACTTGATATTACTAGAGAAAAATTAAGTGTTATGGCGTCTGAAAACAATCTACATAATGTTTAAAAAATAAAGGAATTTCCGATTTTCAAGAATCAATCCGTAAATTTGAATAACCCTTTGTATGTATTTTAGGCTGATTGCAGGCATAAAAAAAGTTTGAGAAGCCCATATCCTATTTGGAAATCAGCACTTTGAAAAATAATGTTAAATTTGACCCCAGATTAGTTATTCTCCAATAATTCATAATAAAAAGACAAGATCCTCCACCATTATTCTTATTTTTAGGAGGCTGAACGATATACCCACATACCTAAAAAAGAAAACGGAAAAAAACCCTGCGTGTTATAAAATATTACAGGACTAAGCAGGATGCTAGCTGTATTCCATTAATCAAAATAACGTCAGTTTATCTGCATCTTAGTGCGGCCAAATTAGGGTGGGCCAATAACCCGCAGCGAACGCATACGTCCGCATAGTATACGATGCATTATGCGCACAGTTCCAACAGTGACAGGAAAATTATACGTACGGCCTAGAGATCTAATCCAATTGCCAAAAATTGAGTTTAAAAAGCAATATTAACGATTATGGAAGTCAGTAAACATATCATACCTTCGTGAAAACTAAACAAGGCCACTAATTACCCCCGCTCCTTCCCCTAAAAAAACCAACCCAACCAACGGTCTTAACCCCTTGGCTCCCCCCTTTGCTGCTCTGACTAATTGCAGTTGAGCAGTTGAGTGCACCCTCATAAACAAATAGGAAGATGTTGAAAAGCCTCTTCTCTGACAGTGTCATTGTACACGAGCAGTGGCCATTGTACACGAGATGTAGTTTCCTCGTCCAAAAAAGATGCCCACGCCTATGAGCGCATGGATTGCTCACTTCAGAAACAATGATGCCTGCACCGAAATGTCGATTTTATGTAAATTGAACCCGAAGGTTGGCGATAATTAAAGTGAATTAAGAGTTTGTAGGAAATTGACGCCAACTATTATACGCAACGCGAGTGGGAAAAATGCAGTGCATCAAACCCGCGTTAGGTTCGGGTGGGCAACCCCCAAATTCCCATAAAACTTGCTACTAATAAGACAGCACTTATATCTGCGATGAATGTTCATAAAGAAAATATTTTAAATGGTGCACACATTAGAAAGATGCTAATTAACAAAGTTGAAAAAATGTGCAATTTGTTCCACTTATACTCAAAGAGTTTTAACAAAGTTAGCACAAAAAGGAACGTCGTGTTTCGATTTTTTCCCCAAATATTTTCAAAAACTTGAAACATTGGTGGATAAGCAGGATCATGATACAAGACAATAATGTTTCCAATTCCTAAAATGTAACCCTGAATCTTCTAAAATTGTGCTTAGTCCAGAAATTTGGTTTTTTGCTGTTAACATTCGAAAAAAATATATGCGATAAATGATGTGAGATAACGTGTTGGTTGTTGAAGGTAAGGTTGTTAGAAGTTCAGGAAGTCAAAGCAACATCAATCAGCAGCATATTTATTGAGTAATTGTAATACCAACAATGATGAGTCACCATTGTCGTGAGTATGGTACAAGTAATCAAATATTCTGTGCTATTATTGTGAAATCATCCATGGAATTAAGCCTTATTTTGGGTATGTTCTTTAGGCAATTCTTCACAAACTTGATATCACAACAGAATTTCAAAGCAGAATAAACATGCAACATTGCAAAATTAACATGAAACATTGCAAAATAAGCATGTTGTCTTCGTTATTGTTAATAAAACAGCGTTGATGCATGCTAATTGCCATTGGTTTCTTAGTATTCAGACGACCAAAAAAATTGACATTAGCTAAAAGTTTTGAGTTGTTTGACGCAAACAAGTCAATTAACAATTCAACACGCACTCTTGCTCTCTGAAGTCTGCAAGATAAGAATAGTTAGATCACCATATGTTGACCCTTTTTTTCTATATGATGATATCAAATTCAATATGCGTGAAGTGAATATCAGGAATGCATTGCCTCTGCATCAACGCGTTGTAGCTGATGCATGTGATACGATGCAAGATGCTGCGAGTTCACAGAAACATTGCACGCTGCGGTGGACTTGTTATGGGAATTGCAGTGTGATATCAATTGGCAACAATCATAAAAAAATCATATCGAGAATGATTCTGTTTTGCCTGTATGGATCGTTAACGGTTTGCTAAGAGAGAAAACCAAAGCATGGAAGATTATCACATTTTTTTTAGAGCAGGAGATTCTTGAACTCTTGATAGCGTTTGAAAATTTGATGTAAATATAGTGGTAATGACTGATATTACCATTTTATAAACCACAAACTATCGCAAAAGGAAATCCAAAATGCCATTCCAAAATTATTATCACAGTTTCTTCTTACTATGCTCAAAATGTATGAATCGATATACCGAATTTAATAGTGATTGGCTCCACCTTTTTAACAAATTTCTACCCTCCAAATCACTGTATTTAGTATATTAGTAGATTCGCGGCATAATACATATTATTTAAACATTTCAACATTCAAATTATAATACTCATTTGAACAGATTTTCCACGATTCGTGATTTTTGGCATTGTGTTCAAACAAACTCAACATTGCTACCAGTCCCTTGTTACCCATGAAAACTAGCATTGAAACTATTGAGAACCATTGAGAACTGACCATTGAAAACTAGCAACTCTGGTAACTTGGACATACACAATTGATCATTGCAGAGAACATCAGCAGGAGCTAAATTATTAAATGTCGAAGAAATATTTTCATCTTTTTTCCCCCGTTTTTGGTTAGGGCCATTACACCAGTAAATACGGTAATCCATCAAATTGAGTTGTACGGACAATAAATTTATTTCATATTTCATAAGGAAAATGTTTATTTTCATGTCTTTCAAGTGATATTGTACTAACCACAGAGCAAACCATAAAGCGTAAATCTGCACGGTTATAAATCTTTCCGATGTTATTATAAATTCCAAGATTCATAAAAATAGACAATGTAACAAGTACAAAACATATGTATGAAATATTATCATCATTTTTCTTTACCATAGTTCATAGATGCCTCTAAAGTATACAAAAAAATCAAGATGATCTACATTAGTTCCTACTCATCAATCATTTACAAATCGTGTAATTTTACATCACCATTTCCACGACATATATTTCACGTGTTTTTAAGTTGTATCATCTACTATATTTACGATCAAATCTGTCAGGTTCTACATAGTTCTAGCCGTAATGCAACTCTTTGTCAAATTAGTACTTGAATAATGATGGAAATTGGTCATTAAAGACATGTTTTGTCTCTAAATAAATGTTACAAAAATCCGTGTTACCAGTTATAAAAACATAACGTGATTACTGTCATAATAAAACTTAGAAAATTTGAGAAATACAACTGCCGCTTAGTTGCTAGTTCTTAACCAGTTTAAAAGTAGGCAAACTGCTTTCGTAATTCGGAAAACAATGCTTACCAATCAAAAAAGATAATCATTTTGATGCAATTACCTTATACTCTTTCAATGAGCAATTTATATAAAAAAATAGGATAGCTGAAATGTCGCACATCTGTGAAATACTTTCTTCGACATTTACAACTTTCAAAGGTAATTAAAAACTGAAGTTTTTATTCCTGTTTATGAAAAAAAAAAATCCAATATAATGACTGCAATAACTTTTCCTTTTAGTTCAAGAATTTCATTTTAAACACTGCATGGGCAATGTAATCGAATTATTTTGGCGTTAAGAAAAAGTCCTTGTAAATCAAAAAATCATTAAAAAGTTTCCTCCAAGACGCTCTATGAACTTATTTGTAAGAAAATCTCAAGCATGTATTAAAATAAAAATAAAGTTTACGGCTGAAACAACACCAATAACAGCATATAATAGGTAAACGAACTCTTTTATACGATTAAAAATAATCTCATCGCATCTAGGTTTATATCAGAAAAGTGAAAACTTGTACGAACGTATAAAAAATGAATACCAGTATTACAGTTTAAGAAAAAAAAGGTTACTGAACTGGCTTTTTTGGGCTCAAACTCTTCGAAATGCATAACAGATTGTCAGAATATGTGCCTAAGGTGCTAACCACAAAAGTGAAATTAGGGTCGAGGGACACATATGGAGCTGTGCAATTAAAATTTATTAGCAAAAAAAAAAAAACCCATTAAGGTATTTATTGGCTGGTGAAAGGCAGGTCTTTGAAATACCCGAATTACAAAAGGGAAACTATTACCGATAGCACGTGCTGTATTATCCAGTTCAGGGTAATGACATCTCTTCCTAAATTCTTAATTACCTTGGGTGTGTTTCTTATACGGAACTATTAACCATATCCAATTATTATATTTAATATTAAACATTAAACAGTATTTACATAATTATTGTACGTTGAAGGGGCTACAATTTAATACCAAGCCATTAAGTGAGGGAAATTCTACAACTTTACGGATCTGACACTCTTATTTACGTCATTAATTAGTTGCCAACTGGTTGTTATTTAATAATCAATTTGCATTTCTATTTAATAGGAAGCGAAATATCCTTTGGGTACAATGCTATAAGGTTTTTTTGCAAAGTTCGCAATTTCATTTAAAAAAAGCTGAAACTCACATATCATATCGGATACTTTTTTTTTAAATGTGGAAATTGAATAAGTTTATCAAAAATTATGCTAATTATGCATACACCTCAAGTGTTTGGGTAAACCAGTTGATAAACGGTGTTCATTTTTTGTTTATCATTCCCAAAATATACATAATACTAATGTTGCTGTAGTTTAGTAACGAATTCAATCGTAAAAACATGAAAGGATGAAATTTCTATTTAAATTTCTCGCTCGTAGTCATTTTTGTCAATACGCGTTACGCCATCTAACGGGAAGATGGTTAACTAAATTGGAACCTTTATTTCAAGGGTTCACAACGCCTTCAAATAATTTTTTGTATGCTTTTATAATTCCTTTATCAGGAACACTGAATACCGATTTGTATGAAAATACCTGAATAACTACAAAAACGCGTGTCTAAATATGTCTCGAGACTTTATTAAATCACTGAAATCTAGGAAATGTTTACAATGAGAGTTGTTGAGTGTTGACCAGATGTAGATAGAGCAACTCTACAACCACAGAAGAATCTTACCACTTAAACAGTTAAACTCTGTTTTATCTGGAAAGTGTGAAATGCTAATTGTGAGGAAGACAAGTAGATGATAGATTTTTATAATGCAGATTTTATGATCATACTGCTAAGAATACTGTAATTATGTAACAGTCATCACAGTGCAGACATTCTTTGATCACAATCCAATGGGGAAAATTTATAAATTATAAGCTGAAAGCCAATTGGCCTTGGGAGGAAATTTGCACATTAATTGCAATTAAAACTATCATAAATCTCACTAGGTTGTTCCCAACATACAACAATTCATTGAATAATCTTATTTTGGGGAAAAACTTACATCAAGCTGTAGCAGAAAAAATATAAACTAGCCTCCTGTCTCCAAGGAACAACAACCAACTGTGTGATTCAATCGACTCTCTGCTAGCTGCACCACATTTCGACTACAACAACCTTTCACGTTGTAAATAATTTAGAATTTTGATACAAACAAATTTAGGGGTGGAGTAGCGCAGCTCAACAACAACAGCTGATAGCCTTATCACTACACAAGGTATAGATCAAGAATTTCGGAAATGGTAACCTGACAACACTGTAGTCCAGTGATGCCAGGTACCCATAACCAATATTCCCAATCACTCGTAGTAGATGTAATCCTAACCAAGATCATAAAGGCCTACTATCCTCAATGGCAAGCTCATTCAATTCAAAGCATTGTTTGAATTTTCGTGAACTGAACCAAGTAGAGCACCTTGATCGATGGACAGAAGAAGGCGTATTTAGAAATTAAAACATGGTTTTCGCTCGCTTTTAGTGTTATGCTAATTTACAACATGCCCGTAGGATATAAACGCCAACTCATTTTTTTTCCGCTCAACTTTGCTCAGTTTCTTTAACCGCGTCCAAGTGACCTTGTCTTTTGTCTCGTATTTGCATCATTTGGCATCCATGATCGTTCCCTCCCACCTCGATTTTCCCCTGCGCCATATTTGTAAACAGCTGCTGTTCACTCGGTCGCGTCAAGGATAAACATCCGATTGTCAAAATCGGCATTTTCAAGAGGCATTATAACATTTCATCGTTCGAATAGACATTTCAATGCAGTGTTTCTGAAGATAAGTGCTCGCCAAATTGACTATCCGCCCCTGCTAATATCATGGAAAACTTCCTTGAGGAAACCAACACAGCACTGGTAAAACACGATTTTCAACTATAAACACAACTGCTTTTTTTTTAGAGATTTGACGGCGTAGTACGATGTAGTACAGCAAGCAATATTTATGATGAATATGCAATGCTCGTTATAAAAACTAGAGCAATATTTGCGGTATATTATCGTAAAATTGCGTATATACAGCTGCTGTAAAACATCGATTATATAAATTGGTTGATATGTTATTCGACCACCCACCTGCTATTTTCTATTTACTCTTGCAAAAATAATGGCTAAGATATATATTCAGTTTATATAGTGTATTGTGAAATTTATGTCAATTTTCATGCAAAATCCACGCATTTCATTAAAATATCCCTTTTGCTGTGCGTTTTATTGTACAAGTATTTAATTCGGATGGTTCGTTTTATATCATGCTTCGTATGACATAACAAACTCGTATTCAAAATTAAGTGATTTCATAACCATCATATATCAAAACCTATGTCAGCGTACTATATTAGTTTATATATTCGCACTATAGAAATTTCTAAATTTAAAAACACGTACAAGTAACATAATTAAAGTATATATCGATCTAATCATAACAGTATACGCTATATATATATTGCAGCTTGGAAACTAACCTATTCTTTTGGAAAAAAATAATTTGAAATTCGCCGTTTTCTAATATAACATTAATTGCCTGAGGATAAGAATATCTTAACAAATTAAAATAGTATAATAGGAATTGCGTCAATTGCTTAATTAATTAGTAGACCTGCACTAGTGGAAGAAAATATAGCCTATTCATACTAGCATCCTGCATGTACTGTAATAATCAGCCAATCGATGTCAAACGCTAATCTTTTAAGTCAATAATTTAGTAAATTATATCAATAAAAATAATCCACTGTCGTATAACCTTGTGGCTTGCATTAATTTGAAAAAAGAAAACTATTATTTGCGAGTGATGATACTTTATCTATATTGTTTTATCGAATTTCACGGGACTATTAATGATACGTGTATTTGATCTTATCAAACGAAAAACCCTCATTTTGTATTTTCAGCACAATCTGGACAAGCACAGCAAGGTTCATGCAGTTTTAGGAAATGAAGCTTGTGATTTGGATTCTGCTGTAGCAGCATTAATATACACATTTTATCTACACAAAGTTCAATCAACAATTCTTTTTGATTCAAAGCTATAAGCTTTCAAACCCTAAATATTCAGCTTGATTGTTTTCATTCGGCAGACAAACGTCCATCCTGGAGCTGTGATCATCCCAGTATTGAATATCAAACGTCAGGAACTAAGGCTACGAACCGAAATAGTCCACTTTTTTAAAGAAAACCACATTTCGTTAGATTTGTTAATTTTTCGAGAGGATGTACATTTAAAGGTATACTTTATTCGAACAACTATATGAAAAATCTTCAATGTTTTTTTCTTCTTCTTATACTTATAATTTATAATTTATAGGCATTACTCGAAAAAGGCAAATTAACAGTAACTTTAGTAGACCATAATAACCTCACCAGAAGTGACTTCTCACTTTATCCAGCAGTCATTGAAGTGATTGACCACCATAAAAAGGAAGCAAATTATGAACCCTCAAAGTAAGTACATGATATATGTAATGGGTTCATAACAGTTCAACTGTGAAATGCCACTCATATATTGTTGTTTTTTCAGGTGTAATGTCACAGTGGAAATGGTTGGTTCTTGCTGCACATTAATTGCGGAGAAAATACTGAAAACACAGCCCGACTTCCTTGATCAACAGCTAGCAGTGCTTCTTTATGGTAAAATTCTCTTTTCATTTCTCAATGTTGGCCTTTTTTTATCAAATTTTCAATGTTTGCTTTTCACTGTTAACAGGGACAATACTGCTGGATACAGTATGCCTTAATGATGCAGCCAAACGTGTAACACCCAAGGACAAAGCTATTGCAGCTGATTTAGAAAAGATTTTGACTGGCGTAGATCGCATTGGACTGTTTCAAGCTTTATACAAGGCTAAATTTGACATCTCTGGTAGATACAACTATTTAATTTATAACATGCATTTGCCCAACATCTGTAAAATAAGTATTCATTTTACCAGATCTCACAATGGAGGAATTGTTGAACAGGGATTTAAAAGTGATCTCAAACAACACAATGAGCATCCCGATTGCATCTCTAACAGCATCGTTAGAGGTATCCAACTTTTATTCACTTATAGTTATCATTCCAAACTAGCTCTTGAACTAATTTGCTTTTTGTCGTCTTCCAGGAAGTCTTGAAGCGTCCAGGCGCTGAAATCGAACTGCAGAAGTTCAGCTCTAAAACCAATTCCCAAATTGTTGTTTTAATGGGAATTGAAATTGACATGATGACACAAGAGACATCGCGGCAGCTGGCAATCTATTCTCCAGTTCAGGGCTACAGGGAACAGGTGAGTCAACCTTAAGTTATTGCAAATGCTGTTGTGATAAAAAATGTTTCATGTAAAAAGGATGTAACATTTTTTGTTATTTCAGTTGGCAGATGTGTTGGAAGCAGTATCATCTCATGGTCCTAAGCTACAGTTACACTTGCTACCGCCACCGTTTTTGCATACAATTCTGTATCAGCAGGGAAATGTTGCTGCCAGTAGAAAAGTCATACTCCCATTACTAAATACATTTCTTCTCGGTGACCAGTCACCTTCATTCCCCAATGGCTCAGGTTAGTATCGCATTATTTCAAGCAGCAAGCCTCTCAGGAGCAGCAACTCTTTTACCCGCTCTCATTAATCCTGTGCTCATAATTAATCGATGCATAATTAATCTGTCAAAATCGATGCTTTAACTAGACACATTTTTATCCCTCAGGTGCATCCGGCATGGCACCGAATGGCGATTTCAAGTCTAGTAGAAGACTTCCTCCCGATGGCCGAAGCGATGACGAAGATATGGGTTACTTCGACCCCTTAGCTGCTGAAAGCGAAGACATAGTTCTTGATTCGATGGCCAGTTCTTCGACTCACTTGCACGTTCTCGGCATGGGAGATCCAATAAGTCACGCGGGTAGCTCGCAGAGCTCATCCAATCAGAATTCATGCCCATACACGCCTCAGAACAGTTGCACCGACGGAGGAATGGAGTTGGATCCATATGCGCGCCAGATCTTGCCGAGTTTCAACAGCCGCGAGATGATGGAGAAAATCGAGAGCAAGAGAGGCAAACTGAGAGGCTACGACGGAGACGGCGAAAGTGACGGCTCGTACCCCTTCACTCCGAAAAATAGTTTCGTCGATAACTCTTTCGAAAGTTACGTGAAAAATGTCAACTTGCCTTCGTTCGACTCGGGAGACTTCCTCCTGAAAGTCAACGAAAAAGTGGCTATCATGGACTCTACCGTTGGCACGGAGGGTCCCGGAAACATCATCGTCGAGGTTCCAGTCTTGGATAAAAGTTTTAAAAATAGTCGCTCAGACGCATTAGCGTTGAAAGACAAATTTAAACAATTGGACCTGGAATGCGGTCCCGGTGAACATCTGGAGTCGGATGTTGCGATTGGAGGAACGGATCCAGAAACTCAAGTTCAAGAGGGCATTGAAAAGAACAAAGAAAACATTCAACGTTGGTAGGTCCAAACACAACATGTCCTATTTTTTTTTGCTTTTTAGAATTTGCAGTCATTCCTAGACATCACTTTTATGTTACACACGCAGCACGTTCTAGACGAGCCTGCATTGTAAGGCTTTGTAGCTAGGCATTTGTTTTAGTTTCACATTAAAATGCCATTGTCTGCACACTCGCCATTGACATTGTCTAGTATCGAGTACCTTAATTCAAAAAATCTAATGCAATGCATTCAGATTCAGGAAGGTTTTAATGATTCAAGTTGCGAGTGCTAGATTTGAAAGGAAGCAATAGGAGTGGAATCGGTGTTTCGGATTACGATGAACAAATCGATCCTGACATTTCGTAATTCCGTTTAAACAAATGTTCAATTCAACTCAACTCGTTACCTTAGTCCGCAAACAAATGCCATATGGTTGTTGGGGCCGCAACCGATTTTAGGGTATTAATCCTATGTCAGTAGCAACTTGGACATCATTGTTAAATTGAACATTTAATACATTTGAGCTGTCGCTAGGATTTAAGCAACTTCAGTCTTGTTTCCCAGTGGTATTGATTGACCTTTTCATCTCTGTGCAAATTAATAGCATATGAGTGTGCATAATTTACTAAGTTCCAAAAGCACCAAAAAATAATTTTTGGTTGGAACTTTCTAAGAAAAGAAACTATGAATCAAAAGCATTAAAAAAAAACCGTATAATATTATATCTAATCCTGAATATCATTGTCATGTGGTATCTCGCTCGCGCAGGTGCTAGGCGCAGAATATTTAAAACCTGTAGTCTCATAAGCAAAACACTGAAAGCAAGCCCTATAAAAATACTACCATAGTTTAGCATATCTAAAATTTCTTATAATTATATGGAGAAAAGGTGAAACTTGTTTTTGTGCCATTTTTTTCTTAGTTTGTTTACACCTGGTGTTACTAAGCGGTGAGAAAAATCGCACAATAGCAAATATAATTTTTTTGCATTATAATAGTTTGCCATAGTATTTTCCCATATTAATCAGTCACATATCAACAAATTTGCACAACAAATACGTTTTTTGTAAGAGAAAGCATCGAAATTCAAATTTCCGCATGTTACATTAGGGTTTTTAAAAAAAATGTCATCAATTCAGTTTTCGTTCAATATTCGAATGGTACTAATTTTTGATGATAATTGTAATTACAGCTGAAATGTAATTAGAATTTCAATTCTATGTTTGCTTAGTGTCCGCGGTTGGTGTTATTCAAATTATCAAAATGGTCATCGCATGGAAATTGTAACTGACCATACCGTCAACAATTTATTGCAATTGGCGTTGATAATATTTATACAATGTAAATTAGATATGGAATGTAATGAAAGAAATCTTAGGGAATCAACGGATCTTATAAAAATAAACACTCCGCAATTTGATGACAGTTAATGACAACTGTATCGAAATGAAGATCATATCATTTAAAAATTCCATGAAATTCCATCGAATTTTATACTCTCGTCAGTGACGATACAAATGAGTTGCTGATGAATATTAGTTTTCACACATTCTCAGTACAAAAAAATATAGCTGTTGGAATAAATGTTGGTAGCAAGGTTTATTTGGACAGAGTCACGTACGAGGAAAGCTACGGATTACCGGCTTATTCGTGCATTAATTGCATTCTAAGAAACACGTGATTTGGCACTCTGGCATTCATTTCATGCCATTGTAACCAACAAGAGTCTAGTTAGCTAAATATTTAATATTCCACACGGGCCAAAATATGTACATTGATTGTTAGCTGGAACCTACCATTACAGACAAACTGGGAATTTCATATGAAATAATATATGCATTATTGAAAGCTAAATCCACTATGCTGCTAATAGATTATGAATACTCTATTAGCAAGTTTTCTATGTCGCAGTTGTTTAAAAACTAGCAAGAAATACCAACTATTGAAAGTCAATGACTCAAGCTAAACTTGAGGTCAAACTTTTCATACAATACATCAAGATTCCATTTTGAAAAACTCTGAATACAATTGAAAATGAGGGGGTTCATAAAATTGTTGGACATCTTGCACAGAACCATTAGAATAAGAATTCTGAAGGTGCTGGAGAAATTTGTTGAGACAAGTTTAGTAGCCTACTTATACTGCATAATGCGTGACACTCAGAATATTAATTCTCGCGAACGATTTCTTGTTTTACATGCAAATATTTGCGGGGGAAATGCCGAGTAATTTGTAATCTAGTTTTTGCCGATGTTCTGTCACGATCTAAACTTGTCAAAAACCAGTTGCTGTTTGAGGGGGGGTTGTATTAACAATGGAAGTCGAGCTCCACGGAGCAGCAACTGGCACATCTGCCGGTAACAATGCAATAGGGTCACTTGTATTTCGACGGTGCATCGCAAAGAGCATTTGAATTGCAAAGCCAGACAGTGACGCCACCAAAAACCAGCGAGTCCATCACCGTGACAGAGCAAAAGAAGATCAGAAGATGAAAAAGGCGTTCTGCCAGGCGCGTCCGGAGCAAGTGCCGGTGAGCTTAGCGTGCCGAAAGGCCATTTGTGTACCAGAAAATCGTTGAAATGCGTCGATTTGGCACGGGAATGCAAGCAGCTGGGCACTTATGCAAATGGCCAAACGCCCCTCGATCCATCCCTGAATGAACTTCCCCCGGCCTACGGCAAACCAGCGTTTCAGCGCCACTATTGATTTTCATGCGTTCTCTGCCGAAACACCGAGAAATCTCGATAGTAGGGGAAGATGGCGCAGCTCTGGGATACAACCCAGCATGGCCGGATGAATGAGCCTCTGGATACCTACTCTCCCAGGTTGGCTATTCCAGATTTTAGCCCCTGCTCTTAGTCGAAGGAACAGTGTCTCGTGTTCTGGAAGTGGCCCGCACAACCAATGTGTCATGTATTGTCATTTTCGCTGTCGCATGTAAGAGCACGTATATTAGCGCTAGAATGTCGGACCATTAATGATTTGTTAACATCAATCGTGCATGCCTTGGTTTTCTTGTTAAAATCGCATGGCAACTAATACGCATTGCTCGTTTTTTTGCCTTTCAATGCCTGTTCAACAGCCGAGTGAATTCTGCTCATTTTCACTGCTCCTAGATGATCGACACGAGCATTTGCCTTAATGACCTACATTTGGAATAGATTAGTTGGTCCAATTAACAAACTGAATAGACTGGATTTTAAAAAAGCCATCTAAAGCATTTAGCACGTATTAATTTTCGGTCGCATTTGGCAGATCAAACCGTGCAAAAAAATCCATCATGCAACTATGTTTGTGCAGTGCGGCTCGACTTGGAAAAAAAAAAAAAAATCAATCAATATAAAACGCTTCGTACCGAAAATAAATCCTGGATGCGTATTACCGAGCCATTGAATCTGACTGGTGTTTGTTTTTAATGTTACAACGGAGCATGGCTTATTAAAGCCCATGGACCGATGATGCGGCGCCACCATAAAGATTTTGACTTTTAATAATAACCGTACAATATTTTCTCGAGGGAGTCAGGGTTAGATTTCCCCCACCTACACCGGTAATCTTATTTATTTGCAATTTTGTCGAGTTTGTTGCAGACTATATTATGTTTCTACTTTTTACATAAAACAAATCATAAAAAAAAAATAACTTGGCCGAATGAATGACATGTCTAGACGTTGTAATACAAGAAAAAACGATAATATCTAGTTTTATTA
Organism: Ophyiulus pilosus; assembly: GCA_033995625.1. Lineage (NCBI taxonomy): Eukaryota > Metazoa > Arthropoda > Diplopoda > Julida > Julidae > Ophyiulus > Ophyiulus pilosus. Next base: position 237,850 of record JAUJYV010000009.1, on the reverse strand, counting down.
ATCCTTGTTTTGAACGTTTAACCCTTTTAGTCAAATACTGTATTGGAATTAAGAATCAAAAGTGAATGAAATTTGTGAAAAATCTGGCAGATGGCAGACTTATAATTTGATTAACTATGTAATCAACTAAATGGTTCAAAATATGTGAATTTATTATATAAAAGTTGAATTGGATTAAGTAAACAATGATTAGTTTGGGTTGATGCTTTGTATGAAAATGAATTCTGGAGTATCTGCATCTAAACTAATTATGGATCATCCGGATCTAAATAATTTGAATGCATGCATTAACAGTTTGATTTGTGTAGGTAAACTTTTTTTAGTATTGCTAATCCTAACTAGTGATTTCTGGTTTTACTTTCATTAATCGTTTCCGAGCATGTTATCCTATTGCAAGTGGGAGCTTTTCAATTTACAAAGAATGACGTTGCTTGACTGAATCTTTAACTAACGGGCTTGTGGGTTTGCACGATTTAACACCCAGAATTTACATTTTTATGTTTAGCCCTGAAGCAGTTAGCCTTTCGGACAAACTGGACAAGAGTGACGAAAAAATGGACACCAGCGAAACGTCTGGAAGCTCCGAGAAAACCTCGCCACTTCCAAATGATACCGAAGTTCAAACGACCACAGTCACAACTACCTTGGCTACCACTATGAACACAACATCCTGCACAACTGCTGATAGTTTAACAACCAATGCTAACCTGCAGACACAAAAAAACAATGAAGGGTAGGTTGAAACAGCATTAAAAATGATGAAACCTTGAAAACTGCGAAACAATGCTGTTACTAAACACGCCATATGCACTTTTTGTATTTAGTTGCAGTGAAACGACCAACCCAAAAACAGACAGTAGCACAGCATCAATTTCCAGTCTGCAAGGGGAAGATGTAGATTTAGAAATGTCTGCCAATTATCAAACCGAAACTGTAGACTTTCCAGACAGCCCCCGTCAGCTTAAACTCATGAACCAGTCAGTTCATGTAGTGCAGGTCTGTTATAATTATCAAATAATCAATGCCAAAATTATTATAAACCAAATGAGATACCTGAATAACACTAGCTTAACAAGTTTGGTTAATAAAACCACATCCAATAGTTGCTAAACAAAATTCAAGATAATGTGAAACCAGTATTTGGAATTAAGTTTAAAGGAAGTTGAAGAAAGATAAGAAGGGGTAAAAAACTAAAAACAACACATTTTTCTCTAAAAAATGAACGTGAAAACTGGTCCAAAAATGAGTCAAAATTAACTTAACACCTTTTCTTAACATTTCTATCAAATAGCTGGCAAACGATGGCTTCTGCTTTTGAAAAGTGTTAAAATTGACCTTTATAATTTCACAGGGAGCATCACTGGATGACCCACACCAAGAAGGAGAAGATGAAAGTGAGCAGCAAGATGACGAAGTGTTCCGGGCAGTTTTATCGCCGAGCAATGAAGGTGTCAAATTGAAGAAGGGTGAGTTTTCCAAAAAAATATGAATACCGTTATACACAGTAATTTGTGCATAATGATCCAATAGATACCAGCACTCTAAAAGGCAATGCTAATCATAATGCAGCCTACAAGCAAAAATTAAGAAACATCAAATTAAAAAGTTGCTTTCCAAATATTTAGCACAAAAAATACCATGTGAACCAGAAATTTTTCGAGTGCCCACGTTATCCCCTTTGAAAGAGTTATACGCCAATGGCAGTGAAAGTGATCTATCACTGCGAGACTTTACGTTGGAGAGTGACGATTACTACGAAGACAGCAGTTTGGGTGCCATTGTCGGCAATAAAGATTCACCTCCGACAACCTACAAACACAATGGAAGTGCCAGAAAACCGCTTAAGAAATGTGTACAGATACCAGTTAGTGAACTGGTGGACGATAACTCTTACTCGAGTTCAGATAACGAGCTTTCGTTTGACGAATCGAATGATTACTGGCTTGACAATTCGGGAAAAGGCAGTGCGGGAATGAACACAGCCTCCACTCCAATGGTGGGATCATCCTTTAGACCCCTGCCAACTCTCGAAGAAGAACAATGCAGCATTTCCAGTATCATAGAAATGTCGACCGGAAGCGCATCAACTTCGAATTCCAGCATTAATCTGGCTACGATCCAAAAAATTCGTTCCTGCTTTGACCAGGAGAAAATTAAGGACGTTTATGTGCTGTGCGGAAAGCTGCACGAGTTGCTGTCACCGGATGAGATTGAAGATGTGTTGCACAACAGTGAAACTTACTCGGAATTCTTCGACGACGAATTATTTGAAATTTTGCAAAATGTGAAAGCTGAGCTGTCCAAGGAAGACAATTTTTCGATTTCAAACGAGAGAACCCGCATAGCGGTAAACAAAGGCGACCTAGATCAGACCATAGCGGAACACTTCGAATCGGAACTACGGATCTCGGCCATATTCGAAGGAACGTCTTCGGTCCGATTAAATAAAAAGAGTAAAAAACGACCTTCCCTGGAGCTCATATCAGAGGCTCCATCCAGTTTATCCCTGTTTGAAGTGCCGTGTGGAATCACGGAAGCATTCTTCGAGGAGAGCGTTGGAGAGTCTACGAGATCTGCAAGGAGAAAGATTTGCGCAGATCGCACCTTGGGGTCTCTGGTAAACGTTTCTGACAGTCCAGATCGTTTTCCCCCAATTGCAAAACCGAAATTCGAGTTGGTGGACAGTCTGGATGAATGTGAGACATCTGCAAACCATGTTATCGCTACATGTGATTCGCCGTCGCTGAGATTTACAACCAATTTCAGTGAGGGACAGACTCCAGGTTTGACGAAGACTTATATTAAATCGGTTAACTTTCTGGTGACTAACATTCTTCATAGCACACCTCTCCATTAGATATAACTATGCTTCTTGCTACCAACCGAATAGTATTCGTTGCTAATTGTCCACCTTGATCATGAACCGAGATATCAAAATTATCATTTCTGCTATCCTTTATCAGACGTTAAAATCATATGCCCTTAATTTACCAGATTAATTTTTTTAAATAATTTTATCACACACCCATCTTCCCTTGATGGCCAGTAGAAAATCTCTTCACATGTTCAACCCAAATATAGTTTTTTAATAACTAGACATAAAATTGACGATAGATTTGATTTAGAACATAGGATAAAAAAATTCTTACCTCATTAAACTTGTTGAACTACCCACACCATGCGAGTTTTGAGATTTCCTTGCTTTTTTCCCAAAAAAATCCGGACGTTCAAACGCATCATCGTGGCTGTACTTTCGCTTTAGATGTATGGTGTAATTATCCAAAAACGAGGCACTAAAACGATCAATTTAAACAATGAAATTCTTGATCCCACTTGGTTTAACTTTAGTTATTCACTGCTAGTGTAGCACCTAATCCTCTAACCTTTGGTACATTTTGTGAAATGTTTTCCCCAGAGTACCTCACGCTTCGCTGCTTTTGGAGAAGTGTTTTATAAGAATCTCCCTGCAGCTGTTTTATAAATTAAAATTCCTTTTACAACGCTCCTGCATGAACCAATAACATCTCCGCATGGTTGACCTTTGGTGCATGCAGGCTAGCTAATTTAAAATGCAGAAAATGTTACAACTTTACAGTCATGAGATTAAACATACTGTATGAGTAAAAACAATTTCATTTTTTGATATAATAATAAAACAAATTCGAGTGAAATGATGATATACACATATACAAATGCAGAAGAAATTTCTAAGTTTGGCTAGATGTGTGCCAATCATGAATTTGTTAATGAAAAATGCCAATTAAAATTGCTTCAAATTTATATGGAATTCCGAGCTAGTTATGCCACACAAGTTACCATTAAAATCCTTTACAATCAGTTCAGAAAGCAGTATTTTAGGTATATCAATCCTATTTCGTCTGAAGAAAATTTTCAAAAGTTTCACATAAAATCCCCCAAAAAAAAAATTGCAACAAATCAGGCAACATGATGAATACCTAAGACACTGTCTTACAAAGGGCGATTTATCTTTCCAGTAAAACTAACATTATTAACTGTATAAATGTAGCAATGCACTAAACTATTTCACAAACTGACACATGGAAAAAGACGCATCATATGTATGTGCATTATTTTCTCTTCCAGAAAGGCCAAACACCTTAAATGCTTCTGGGAAGAAAAAGCTAAAAATCAGAGTTAACCCTGATATTTTAAATTCATCGGATGATCATGATGACAAAAGCTTGTCATCTTTGAGTAACAGAAGCGAGGGCGATATTCTGTCGCCCATCGATGACATCGCCACACCAGACGATATAGAAACTCCAGATTTCTTTGAAGATTCCACGTTTTCTCGTACGGCTTTTTACAAACTATTCAATTTTTGTACAGTGGTTAGCGGCACAAGTTTTTTTTCAAACGCCTTTTTTATATTTAAAGCGAGTGAATCAATCCCAGAGGTGTCTGCAGCAGAAGAGAGGGACGAGGAGCGCAGGTGGCGAACATGTGTCATTGGTGGAGTGCAGCGAAAAATTGACATGAAAGTCATTGAACCTTACAAAAAGGTCCTATCTCACGGAGGTACATTGCTAAGATTCTGCATATGATTATCAATGTGGATGAAACCGTAATTTTAGTCATCTAAAATTGCGTTTATTTCCAGGCTATTATGGTCCAAAGCGAAGTGCCATAATTGTGTTTTGCGCTTGCTACCTTCCGGATCACAGCCGGAAGGACTATGATTATGTCATGGATAATTTGTTTCTGTACGTAACCACGCCACAAATTAAAATACTTTGAAAATACTATTTTCCAGTAATAATCACAAACATGGGAATTGCATGTATTGATCGTTGAATATGCCATTTGCAGATATGTTTTAACGACTCTGGACCAGTTAGTGGCAGAAGATTACATTCTAGTCTACCTTCACGGTGCTATGGATCGAAACAATATGCCAACGTTTGGTTGGCTAAAACGATGTTATCAAATGATAGACAGAAGGTAAACTTGTTAATGAAACTTTCAAGAATTTCGACAACTAATTATTTAGAAAGAAAAAAATATACTAAGTAGCTCATTTATTCATTGAAGGCTGCGCAAGAATCTTAAAGGGCTGTATCTCGTTCACCCAACATTTTGGCTAAAAACAATTGTGGTCATGACAAGACCTTTTATAAGGTAAAAAAATGCTTTAAATAAATTTCTAAGCAAAACGATGCATTTGCCTGAAATAACGAAGCTTTTCTATCCGTTATTAGTTCGAAATTTTCAAGAAAGCTTCAGTTTGTCAACACTTTGCAAGAGTTGTCGGAAATTGTGCCAATTGATCAAATGTCCATTCCAGACAGGGTTAAGCAGTAAGTAAAAAAATGAAAACCGTATCTATATAACATTTAAAATGACTGATTAATCACTAATTAACCTCTAGACCGCAGAGCAATGCATGCGATTTTACTAAACTAGCCCATGCTTAGATATCAATTACAGCATTCAAGGTACATGTATTATATTTCCCTCATTTGTATTAAGTGAGTGTTAAACTTTAGCACTGGCTTCAAATTTTGACCATCCACAATTGAACAAAGTATCCAAAAAGTGCTGTAATTGAAAAGAGTGAATCTATTTACTAACCATGTTTGCATCGGCTGTTGTCATCTTTTTCTCAAAGATATGACGAGGAAAGATATAGCGGTAATACCGCTCCAGTTACCCAATAAGAGCAGCATTCCACTAAAATAACCCAGGTAAAACATTTCAAATGCTGGCACGGAATATTTTCTTTACTTTTGAAATGCGGAATGCGAATTTGTGCAGTGAAATTGGTTTTTTTTTTAGCATGGAAAGTTTTTTTTTATATTTGTTAGATGCATTTTTTTTTGGTAATATTTTCGGTGTTTAATTTCTGTTAATAAACTTCTATGCAGATTAGAATTTGAACTGATGATTAAGGAAAAGAAGAAGCATTCAAAGCCTCCCAGTCACAACGGAATACAGACAAAGGTCACAGAACCTGATGATGCCTCAAACTGGGAAATTAGTGAAGAAGCCTACCGAAGAGCAGATATAGATTACCATGAAAATTTTACCAGCGGATGGGTATAAAATGATAAAGTAGATTTTAGCTTCATTTAATGTAGCGCCTGTTGTAAGAGTTGCAACTAATGAACTTGGTTGCATCTCGTATAATAGACGCTTTATTAATTTCATGTCATTCCACTTATGTAGAGGAATGATAAATCATTCAAAAAATACTTGCAATGCAACGAGAAAATCATGCTAATAGCTTAAAACGTACAAGCTATGTAACTTAGTCAATGAAAAGAAAATACGTTTAGTGTTGTCTTTCTATGGTAAATCAATAATAATAATAATAATAATAATCAAAAAAATGTAAATTTAAATGAGAAAAATCAATATGAGGATTATATTTCGAAGCAAAGTGTTTCATGTTTTATGTACAAAGAGTTCTCTTCAACTGTAACGCAGTTTCAGATAAATAAAGTCTAAATTATAAGGATTATTGTTCTTAGCCCAAGTAACAAAATATATTCATTTCAAATAACCTGTTAATATTTATTGGTTAGCAATACATTATCTTATATTTAAATAAAACTCATTATACATATCACAATGTATCTCAAAAATATGGATAATTGTTAAAAAAGTTATGCCAAGTTCAATAGTTTGTTGTTGAATCTCAAGTTGTCTTTGTTGACAAGTATATTTACACATTGAGTCACGCTACAAGTTATTAACAATTGTTGCACAAAGTATGACAACTTTTCACAGCTTATACGATATGGCAAAACCTGACCCCTGAGATGCCATTAAGCAAAATGATGCAATGAATATAAGGCATATTTAATATAGTGCTTACCTTATTAAAAGATACATCTAGCAAGCAAAAAAATAAAAGCAATCCACATCCACTTCTATTCGTCAATGTACAATCCAAGTAACTTCTAAACAAGCAAAAAATAGTTGTTTTAAACACAGGCAAAAAAGTGTAGTTTTCAAAAGATGAGTTTTAAATTCCAGTAGAACGTGTTTAAGAAGTTTGAAAACTCCGGTTTCTTTAAAAACTTCTTAAAAGGGTTCTACTATATGTTATTTTGCAATTTAAAAAGATTGTAGAGCTAACGTAAATTAAACATCTTCATTAATTCCTGCCAATATCATATGTCGATCACTTAAAGCTACGGTTCTGAAACTTTTTTGTTAAACCAAAAATTTAAAATTATCCACTTGATATCAGAATTTCCTTAAGGATAACTTTTCATTAGTCAGAAAAATCTACTATAAAAACTTTCTACAATGCACCTTCTTCTGCTGAAAATATTTAGCATAATCTTACTTAAACTCTAGGAAAATTTTCAAATAATATTTAGAAAAAAAAAATATTGTGGTAATTGGTCAGGATTAAAGTAACATTTTCCTTACCTGTGTGATCTTATTCCTCTTCAGGCAGCAATGTAATCTGTAGCTCGACGCCAAATAACTTTTCCCAAGGGTCTTTCAGTGCTTGCGTAAATGTTTGCACAGATCTTAGAGTCTCCATTGCCAATGTCCACGTGTGTTCTTGCTGAGAATCTTCATCGAGAAACCTTAAATGCACTTCGAGTGGACGGTTTTCATGTTGTTCCTTTAACAGAAATAAGTTGGAAGTTATTAATATTATTCCTGTAAAGGAATTACTAGCGATATCAATTGCATACCACGGCAGTTAAATCCTGAATTTGTTGATGCATTCGGGAAGTTAGCTGAGGTTGACATAAAACACTATTGGAAGGTAAAACGAGATGGGGCAAAGGCCAGTGAAAATCTTCCGTGAATAAGAAAACGTCGGTCGAAGTCATTACAATGGATACTTGTTCAAATTCGGAATTTCCTATCAAAACAAATCGACACATGTTATGTATGAGATTCCACACACAATCCTAACTTAAGTAAAACAATGTTAATTGCGTCATTACCAGGTGGTTTCCAGTACCCCAATAAATATAGCCAAATGTATTCTTCACTTGATTCACTACCAGTTTTTTCGTGAAACTCGCCTGAACTATCTCGCTGACTAACGTTTAGCAGTTGTTCTCGAATAGTTTGCAGTGTCTCATCACCGTCTAAGCCTATATGTAGTTGTGACTCTGGTATATTCAGTAAACCCGATTTGGTCTTTTCTAAAAATAATTAAGGACTGGGGTAAGATTTAAATCAAAATTGGCCAATCAGATAAAGATAAGATGCCATAAAACTCACCCGCCAAAAAGCTAACAAAGCTGTTGCAGTGATCGGCATCTCGCAAAATAAAAGAATAACAAACGGGAGCAGATTCCGGGCCAAATTCGAGCTGAAAGGCTTGGCTGCCCAATCGTACGTTAACAAAACACAATAAGTTCACTGCACGGCTATCACATTTTTGTAACCAATCATGAGGCTGGTCACTAGAATGAAAACAACAGAAAAAAATTACATATTAACTTTGTGAAGATAACATTGCAGTGAGCTTGGAAATCAAAACCATGTTAACTTTATGCAACATAAGATTAATCCTACATTTCCGGTCCAGTAATCTTTAAGATATACACATTGGTTCTGGTAATGACAAGCAGTCCTGGCCATTCCTCGCCTTTAACATAAGGCACGACACCTGCCTAAAATGGTACACAAAAAAGTTTTACTAGTGGCTGTGGCTCAGTTTCTGTAAAACGTTGCAGCACAGTAATCAACAACGGGAATATGCAAATTCTGATCACCCGTAGCACTGCAATTAACTCTTCGTCACCGTTGAAAACTTCCATGTCAAGAAAAAGCTTAAGTCTGTGATCCAACTGACTGAAATCTTGAAACGAATACAGAATTTCTGCGTCTTTACAACTCCACGTTAGTACTTTTGTAGAGGGCAAAGCTGATGGATTATCATTAGCACAGCATTGGACTAAGGCACAATGGGTTGCATTAAAGTCTGATGCATTGCGAGACTTGGTTGAGCTGCAAGAGTGATCGTCGTGAATGACCTCAGTGGACTCATCTGAACTTGTAGAGCTTTTGTCTGCGTTACAAGATCTGTTGCACGTTTCATCAGCTAAGCGACTTGACAACTTATCCTTCTCGTGGAATACAGGAATAGAGCTATCAGGAGGGATGTCATAAACGCTCTTCTCTACCGCCGTATTGGCACTACCTGTTAAAGAATCTTTAAAAATAGATTTGGTCAGAACTCACTGTTAATTTTCTAAAAAGTACGTAACTAAAAGTTCCAAATTGAATGAATGAAGTAAAATAAATACAGGGGCACTATGAATGGATTTTATTGCAAAGTTTGGCCTTAAACAACCAACACATTGTATTATAACATGCACTAATCAGCCTAAGATTGCAGTAAGATTGTCTACTTGTGAGAATCGGACTCAAGCAACCAAGTGCATACATTTGTCAAATTTTTCATTTTTTCATCACTAACCTGATGAACAACTGCCTAACCGTTGGACCTGGCTTGGACCCAGTAACAGCTTGTCATCCAGATGTTTTTTTGATGCTTGGATTTCAACAGGCTGCGATGACAGTGTGCCAATAAGTCTAATATTAATATAAACTTATTGAAATATCTTGTTGATCCAATTAAAATCACTCATTAACAGAGGTTAAAAAATTGCTTGATTTACCAGAAATAGATAGGACATTGGATAGTGATACCTAATAAGTTCAAAATGAGTACTTGCCTGCTGCAATCGCTGCTATTTTCTGATATGGCTGCCAACGACAGTTCGGCAATGCTGGGGTTAGGCATTACTAATATGCTACTCTGACTTGGATTGCTTAAAATAGTAATGTCACTTTCGGAACGCCTAATTCCAGTCACTTCTCCTATGGTGTGAGCATGGGTTAAAGATGAACACAAGCGAAGATCATTATCTTCAGCGTTAGATCGTCGTGAATTATGCACTTCTGCTTCTACTTGAACAAGATTGCAGTAGCCAGCTGATGAGAAGGACCTATCTTCAAAAATGCCGCCAGTACTGGGTGAGGCATTCAAGCTGATTAGCGATGGTTCGGTCTTGCTGTGAGTCATTGATTTTTCGTTGGTGTGGATCGTGGGACAACTTGATCCGAAATTCTGATCATGCGATCGTTTGCCACTTGGCCTTTGAAAATTACAGAATTTTAAATTACACATTTTAGAAACAACCCATGAAAAGCGATGGCGTGCTCTGTAACCATATACAAATTTCACGTACTAGTTGTACTAATAGTGTGTGAATGGGTACTTACACCGGTGTGCTTTGATTAATCGGTATTCCGACCGAAGTTTTTGATGTATTACCAGGTTCTAAATATTTCATGTATGGAGATGATGCAGAGAACGAAGCACGTGGATTGTGTGCTTGCTCGAGCTCCATTAGCATTTCGCTGCTGCAATTCGGACATGCATTTGCCTCGCTTAGATAACCTGTAGGCGAATCACAATTTCAAAATGTTTCTTAATACTATCCCAGATAAACATTTTTAAAAGATAAAAAAACAACTTACCTTTTGATTTATCAACACTTGATGACAGAACAATGATATCTTCCGGTGGTTTTTGTGATTTTCTTAGAACCTTTTTGGCTCCATCTTTCGAAAATTGAGACGAGCATTTCAAACACTAAAGGAAAAGGTGCTCAATTAAATAAAAAAAATAGTAGGCATTCTGCCCATACAATGACAAATATAAATTTTATTTTCGCATTTACCTGTAAGGCTCCTACAGTCATTTCTTCAAAAGTGTTAGCATCCACCACAGATTGCAAAAGTTCACAAAATTGCTATAATGAAATAAAGACTGTTAACAGCCACGCATGAAAACTTCATGCATGCTCGGAGAAAAGTCTCACCTGGTAACTCTCTTGATCGTCCATGGTGTAAATGCGTTCTTTGCGGTCTTGTCGCACATAATTAAAAGTCATACGAATTCTAGGGTTTTCACATTCAATGCCATCGATAGAAATTTTCTATAAATTAAAGAAGTATGCATCAAGGCACTTGAAGGGATTTAATCTATTTAAGTATAAGATTTTTTTATACCTTAGGAGGCAAGGTCTCGAAAGAACGTATACTTCGAAACTCTAATTTTTCTGCTGTACGGCCGGTTACAATGTTTTTCTCTTTAAAATCACACTCGCCAACAATAACCAAAATCGTCTCACTCTTGTCGCTTCCTGGTTTTTCCATTTGAATAATGAACGGGGTTAAGTACACTGAAATAAAAATGGGGTTCAAAATGCTTTAAAATGTTTTGCATGTAGTAAATGAAAAATATTAAACAATGAATGTAATTAATGCATTATAATTATTGCCCTGCCTAAAGTAGGTAGAGTTAAATTGTTTGAATGTAGAGTTAAACGCCATAATACCTATAAGAGTGACAAATTAATTCAAATAAACGTAATTTGACAGCAATTTATATGTATAACACTTGCATGTGCATCAGCAGGCAGTCTTCATGTTTTATAAATGGAAGATTGTAAAAATTGTATGCGGAAACAACATTAAGAGTGCTACAAATAACCGAAATTGTATGACTAATAACTATTTTAAAGGCTAGCGATGCTCAACAAATTACAACCAATGCCTGTGAAACAATAATGCATGATAGCATTTCGTACGACATATACCAGCACTACTGTAAATAAACAAGGAATAGCCTTACCGTCATCACTCTCGGCTTCCAAATCAGAAGCTGGCGCAGTTTGTTCCCAAGGAAATTTATCAGATGTCTGACTGTCTTCCATGGTATTGTTTGTGATCGTAATTAAAGGTGGCGATTCAGCGTCTTCATTCAAAACCACAACATCATCGCTTGCCTGGGATGCTCGATTAGATCTTTCCTTGCGTGCTACATCGGAACAATCTTCTTCAGGAGACTGAACGGCATTCTGTTGAAAAGCGCCATTCCTAGAATTGACAGGTTCTTCTGGGACAGGCAATACATTCAACTTGGAGCCGATTACCAGCCATTCACTACCATGCCTCTGCCGGAACTTTTCGAGATCTTCCTTCGTTTGTTGATGCTCACTGAATACGTCATTTGGTCGAGTATTTTGTACCTGCAATTGTGCTGGACTTGAAACATCATCTTGTTTGTCAAAGTCACCATCTGTACATCCGTCATCTATGAGTGCATCTCGTACGGCAGGATTTTTACGAAATTTCTTTTTTTGTTTTAAACACACTGGTTTCAAACTATCCAAATTATCAACTTTGATGGATGCATCGAGATCGTCGACACTGGGATTCCCATAGCTCCCACAATCGGTGCCATGTAACGTCACCGTACTTTCCGAATGAACAACCGCTTGTTCTGTCGAAATTGAATTTATCGATACACTTTCATTCCAATCACGAGCACTGTGCTTCCAAGTCTGGCAATTGCTTAAGAATTTATTTGCTTCCTATGTGAAAGAACATGTGGTGTTAATTTACAACTACTTTCCATAAACAAAAAATTAAAAAAATTAAAGAGTGGCTACTGGCTAGTTTACCACAATCTCAGATTTTTTCAAGGCCTGTCCATCGAGGAAAAACTAACAAAAATCAAAGTTTGGTTAGGTTAGATCTCAATGTGAAAAATGGTAACATTTGCCTCGCCGATGATGTAAATTATAGTCAATGATTCTCGGATTGCAATAACAAATGTGCTTACCTCCAGCTTTAATGACCTTTGATGTAAGTGTTCAATAGTCAATGACCTATGTTTGACATGATAAGAAATTGGGTTTCCCTCAAGACAAATCTGGATATTAAGCAATAATTCTCATTGTAGACTTAAACATTTTATCAAAACGGAGCATTCCGAATAAAACTTACTAATGTTACGTAAGGCAATCTCAGAAATGGTGAAAGGTTACAGTGGTCTAATAAGCAATTAAAAGCAATGTCAACTTGCTGTAAATTGACGAACCTATCCAAACCTATGCAGCAATAAAACCAGAAAAGCTGTTAATCGAGTTAAATCAGAACTCAGAAAATCCGACTGTTCGTATTTACCATCTAAGACTTCCAAGCAGTTATTTCTGAATGAGAGCACTTTCAGGCGGACCGAAGCTCTTGAAGACAGGATGGGAAGGCATCGCAATTGATTGTAGCTTAAGTTTAAATATTCCAGTTCGTTTAAATACTGCAAAAATAATATGAGTAACTTTAAAACACATTGACTTTTTAGCTCCATATGTTTAGCTAATGTAAATTTACAGAAGCAGTATACCTCTAGCCCATCCAAATTTTTCAAAGAATTATGACTGATGTCTAAAGAAACTAGTGCTGGCAGTAATCTCTGAAATTCAATTGAAGAGGAAGACGATAAAGCTACGTTTCAAATGTACATATGAGCCAATACAACAAGGGCCATGTGTGCATTACCAACGATGAATCCAGTTTCTCAATTGTGTTGAAACTTAGGTTAGCCGATAACAAATCAGGCCAAGAAAATGGCGAACTTCGATCCCCACCACACAACGAAAATAACTCCTGTAAAATATAATTATTTTATTTTCTGACAATTCTAAAATTGAGATTCGTTTGTACTTTGTGGTAGTCACAAGGAATTGCAAAAAATGCATACCTCTAAAGACTGCAAACATCTTTCGCATGAAATCAATTGCAGTTTCGTACGCAGAGATTGGAGTCCAACAAAAAGATGTACGGGAATACGCTTTAATTCTAAAATCTTGAGTCCTGAAAATTGGCCCACATCAACACTGCCTTGTAGCGTTTCTGTCCCTTGAATTACCTAAATTCCAGGATTTAAAAAAAGATCTCGTAGAAAAACCTCATTTGTGATGTTACTCCTTTTAACAAATTTATCTTTACCTTCAAAGTTATAATCTGTTTAATAAAGTCGTATAAATACTGGACATTTTCTTCAAAGCTGTTCCCAATGTCAGCAAAGGATGAACCTGTAGCTGACATGCTGGAAATTTGTTCCAATGTTTTATCATGGTTGATGTGACGAAAACAACGATTAAGGCAATTTAGTGTGCCTGTTGTTAATGCAAGTTTAGTGTTGCCGCTAAGGAGCTTTGAACCTAAACAATTGAATAGACTATAAAATATCGTATTTCCGATTGTAAACGATACGAAAGTTTCACTTCATGGTTCAGAGGTGATGAACTCATTTTATAGCTTCATGTAATTTAACAAATTCATCTTTCCATAATACCATGTAATTAATATGAAATATAAATTAACGTTAATCTTACCTTGATCACGTAGCAATACAGTTAATTCTTCAATTACAACTTTTACTGAATAATACGCAGTTTTTCTATATTGATCAGACATTGGAGAAAGTAAATTTTCAGCTGGACGACTGTCAAATTCGCCTCCTGCTTAGTTAGAATTCTTGATCTCTGTCTCGTGACTCTTTGATCCTAACCATACAGAATTGCGTAACGTACAATGTATCCAGATATTTCCCTAGACCGTCAAAACTCCGAAAAATGTCCCTATGCTGCCAAAGGCGGCAAATTTAAAATTTCAAGATGTCGCCTAATGACGAGCAATCTGTGTTTAAAATAATATTTAATTTAAAGACGCGCTTTTGATTAAATGCTATTGTAATATTGCGAAATTTATTTATTGTTTACGTTTTTTATGAACTGAAATTTTAAGGTTAATTACAACAGTTTTGACATACTTTTTTAGTCATATAATTGCAAGTTGTGTATTGTAATGAGGAAAAATCACATTTTACATAATCTGAGATGAATTTTACATATTTTATTAATTATTATATTTACATCACTGCAGTGACTTTGGCTAGCAAAGTCGAAGTAAGTCACACTCATAAAAAAATAATATATAAATTAAGATTTCTAAAACATCAATTTAAAACTGCCCCTTAACTATGAAACGGCCTCATGTTCTTCATGGGAAAAGCATTTACGTTGCCAAAATCTTTTTCATATTTGTATTGGTCTCTGTTGTTAGGAAAAGACACGTCATAATAAATATTGTTATGTCCCTGAAAAAAAGTAAAAAAATGCAGTAATGAATAACAAACCATGTTAAATTAAGAATATCAAATTTGCATTTCGAACATCATAAGCTCAATAATAAAAACTAAAAATGAAAGCTAATTTTATGTACATATTTATCACAAGATTCCGTGTGTGTGCGCAACACATTTAGTTGCTACAATATCAATATTTATATCATCTATTTTATCATGTTTAACTATAATGTGAAGAAGTCATATTAATGAAAACGTTTCCAGTTTCATGCACAATACATGCAACCAGAAAACCTGTATGAACAGAAAAGTTTATCATTTTAAGTGAACATATTAACAAGAGCTACTTACAGTTTGAGAAACGCGAGATTTAGGCCTTGGAAAGTGAAACCTGGTAGTATTAGAGTCATAATGGCCTTGGTCATCTTCGTCAGTGTCGTCCAAAATATTGGATCTGCTGTTCGTAAGTGGGGCAGGCAAGGACCTTAGTGGTTGCAATGGTTTATGCATAGTACTGGGTGGTGGAGAAGTAGGCAAAGGTGGTCGAGACGAGTTAAAAGCCCTTGGATTAGGTCCCGGAATGATAGGGTCAGGCTGCTAAGAAAATAGGAGGTAGACGAGGAACGGATGAGAAAATTTCATCATCAATCAACGTCAATTGGAAACTTTTACCAGTTAGTGACAGATTTTCCAAACCATGAAAAAAAGTTACATGCGTTAAAATAAAGAACCAAATACAATATCAGAGCAATTATTGTATTGACCAATCATTCAGATTTTTAAACAGGCGGCGAAACCAATCATCTTATTATTTAATTTGTTATCCAGGGAATGTCCTTTTTAAAGTGGTATATGGTCTTGTGCTTGTAGATATAATGTCATCCTTGGGCAGAACACAAAATGTCTAGTTTTCAAAGTGAAAAATTACATCCTGTATCAAATTTGTTTTGTCCTTAAGCATCCTATCCTATTTTTTAAATATCATTGTTGACATCCAACGTTACATGCGCAGGTATCCATAAATTGTGAACATTATTAAAAATGAAGCTTATAAAGAATTAGGTCAGGCTTTTGTCAATAGTCAGGAAATTCCGGATATTAAATCTTGCCAAGACTCGACAGTCCTCTATGTATTAGATAGTCTAATTCATACAATTTCAATATTTAAGTAGTTTGATGATAGCTACAGAGCATACAACTCAAATGAACTGACATTAAAGATAAAATTATTAAGCTTAGGAACTGTTTGGAGCCATTTCCTGTATTGTCCTTTGAAGTAATTATGCCAATAATTTGTACATTTTGGATTTGATGATTTTGTGTCATTACTTACCGCATAAAAGTTATCCATTGGATCTGCCACCTGAGGCCATCTTATTCTGTCGTCCATGGGCAAATGAAAATCTGCTTGCACACTCGACTTATTAAAATAGCTGTAATTGTTGCCTGAACCACTAGGGGAATTCCCGACGATTTTCTCCTGATCTCGTTTCCATCGACGGCTAAAAATGTTGAAGTTTTATTAAGCAAAAAGCCTCCACTTTTAAACAAATATTAAACTATATCATGTATAAAATTGTTTGAATGTTACCTCCACATGCACAGACAAATTAAAGTTAACACAATGATGACCAAAGCTGCCAACGATGCTCCCAATGCAACGCCTAAAACTGTAAATATCAAACATATTTTAAATAATTGTAAATAAATTGATTGTCAAATACTTTTTATTATTGATTGTATACGAGAATAAATATGTTTGAAAAATATACCTTCACCATCTGTTTCACACCTGGCGCCGATATAATTGCCCTGGCACCTGTAAGATCACAACATTGCATTACATCAAATTAATTAATTTAATATTCAAACAAAAATATAATCATTGTGCAAAGACCAGACCTGCACTCCTTTTGTCCATTTGTGACCACGCATTCACCCTTATTGTTACAATATTGTGGTGAACAAACTAAGAGAGATGATTGAAAATCTATTTTAGATATGCGATCAACAAAACTTAACTGACTAGAAAATGATTCAGAAGATTTATATACCAGCACAATTTCGTCCCATCTTTCGCGAGTCCTCCGCATACTTGTCGATGAATCCTTCCAGACAAGCACATTTGAACGAGCCGAAAGAATTGGTGCAAACTGCATTCTTGGAGCAATCATTCAGATCTGGATCTGAACACTCGTCGAGATCTAATAATAATTCCAAAACTTGTTTAAGAATCCAAATGGCGAGATTTGCAATGATGCTACCGAGAGAGCTTGAACTAACCTTGGACTCCTGGAATTGGATTTAAGGGCCCGTCTATGTACAATCTGCTCTGACCAATATTTTGTTTCTGTTGTCGGATGACTGAAATGAGGCCACGTCGTATTTCTTGTTTTATGGTGGGGCTTCTAGTCTGAGGACTTTCCAGAAGATTGACTGTTGCGTTGATGATGACTTTACCACCAACGGAGAAAAAGCCATTAATGATGGCCCCAGTGTAACTTTCAGCAAGAGCAGATAATGAGAAAACTGAATCCACCTACAGCAAATAAAAGGAAATTAAAGCTTACATATAATGAAATGAGGATGTCCACAAATCTCTTTCCAAATCTAGTGACTTACCGCATTCTTTGATTCATATTCTAGTATTTCGTACTTCTCGGAGGCAGGGCTTTGGTACTCTGGTCCGAATGAGATTTGCTCAGTGTTGACCCGATCAACTTTGATGTACACGACTAAACCAATGATTGCTGAAAATGGTTGAAAAGAAATAAAATCAGAAAAATATAACGAGGGACTAAATTGGAATGATTCTCCAAGTTCACGTATTAATTCTAAAGTAACTTTAATAAGTACCCACAAAGTATATTTTATTAAAAAAATGTTAAAGTGCATAAATTAAAGAAGACAATTCTCAAAAATGACCTCTTTATAAATAATTTTTAATTGGTATTATCGTTAAAAAGAAACAAAATTTGTCCAAAAAAAGGCATAATTTCCTCATTTTACAAGTCATTTTTATTTATCAAAAACATAAAGTCCCTTTTTATATTTCAAAAATAAAAATGACTAGCTTTGTCATTGACATTGCATGTGATCACCCCCTCCTGAGGTAGATTCAATTTATTTTATGGCTCTATTAATAGGATGAACATGAATAGTTAAGCACTTACGTTTACATCCCTGCTCTAATCCATCTCTGCCATAACCGAGCCTGCAATTACACGAACTGACCCCGGCTTCAACTCTACAGGTTTCGTTTAACTGGACATTGCAAGCGGTTTCGTCGCCTATGATACAGGTATCGATTCTGAAATTAACACGCAACAGAATAGTGTCAACTTTAAGTACGGGCAAATTTCAAGTTTATTACTCGACATCCATCAGCTTTGGCACATTCTGAATACCATGGGGGCCAATCATATTATTTTACTACATCATTCGAGATAATTTTACGGCATCTATTTAATGCATTTTTATGCAGTTTTATGGGCATTTTTATTACAAGCGACTAGAAATTTAGTATAGTATATATACATCATTGAATACAATTTATACTCTGATAATATAGCATCGCTTTTCATATACGATTTACAGCATGTAACGCTCCTATTTTATCCTACACCTATCATTAGTAGATCTAAATAGCGTTTTTCTCAGAAATTCTACTAGAAATTCAACATTTGTGGTCTGTTTTTGTTTATAAAAATGGCTTTTCTTGTTGTTTAAAAAAACGTTTCTCATACATACATACCTCTGAAAAAATTAAGGTTACGAATCATGAATTATAAAGTAAATGTGTCATTGTAAACATTTCTGCACAAAACGATGCAACTCAAAACCTTTCTTGTGTTAAATTATTTACAAAATTAAACTACTTTACTTGGAAAAAACCCTAGAAAAAACCTATTAAACTAAAGTTTAAAAAAAGCAAAATTGGATATTTATCTTATTAAACGGAACACGCAATTGTATTTGGCAAATGCCCCATTTCCAAAATAGTTAATTTGACCATAGCATGGTTACAAAGGTCGATTACAAATAATGTCGATTCCAGTCACTTTATTGAACGGTCAGTAAAGTCAAAAAAGCAAAGATTCGTCTTTTAGTCACTTGTCATTGATGAAAGTTCAGAAAGTAGCATCGATTATAGAAAGCCTAACCTGCTATAAAATTCCACCTAACCGATGAAATAATTAGACACGCATTTCAAGTACAGAAGGGTACATATGTTAATTTCTCACGATACTAACAATAGGATATATACCAAAAAACTTTACATGATAATTAGGTACTCACCTGATGGGAGTTTTATTATGAACTGTTGGATTCCTGGCTGGCTGGGGCCGATTTATAGGCCTTTGCTGAGGGAGTTTAACATTGGAAACTGACCCTTGGCTTGCGGCCTGTTTCTCACCAGTAGGAAAGCTGTATCCAATCCCAACATTGACCAATGTGGAATCGCCCCCACTGGCAGTCTCCGTGGGCATCAGATTAAAGAAAGTTTTCCTTCCATCGATATACACCGATTGGTCAGTCTGGGGCCGATCTGGTTGGCTAACGATGGGACCAGCTTCCCCTTCGTGGCTTAGACGGATCTTCTGGATATCCACTGGGATGACAAAGGGGCTTCCAGTGGGCTCTCTGGTTGGTAGGTTTCCAGAATTGGTTTGGGTGTCAATGGTCGAAGTAGGTTTTGGAATAGACAAGACTGTTCCTGTCGATGGTCTTACTTCCTGATAAGTGCTCTTAGAAGTACCAGAAGGCAATGGTGGGGTTGCATCAGACGTCAATGTGGGGTCAATTGGGCTTTCTATAGAAAATGTTTCAGATCTACTGGTTGACAACCCACTCTTTGTAGTGGTGCTTGCCTTTGTTGGTGCAATGGTGGCGTAAGACACTTCTGTTTCTGGGTATTGTGGAAGTAGACCGTCATCAGAGGTACCAGACACTGGCGTCACTTCCGTCGGTTTGGATTTCCATCTGTCAGTCGTTGCCGTCGGTTTAGGAATGGGCTTTGAGGTCGCAAGAGGTCTGGTGGAGACTCTGGAGGAATCTCTATTTCCAACAGGATATCCAAGAGCAGGCAGCCATTCCGTTATAGGCCCTGAAGGAGGTCCATTGATTAAAGCCGTTGTGGATGAGGAAGCATCGGGTTCCATAACCGGCTTACTGGGCTCTATGGGCAAGCCAGAGTTTTCCGAAGGCCTTGTCGCAAAGAGTGGCCCTTGAGGTTCTCTGGTGGACGGCGCAACAGAATGAATGGAAGACGTTGGTCGGACGTCCACAAATGATGGTATCGGGTTCACTGAGAGTACAGGTTCCGCCAAATTAAGTTTTGGTGGGGCTCGGTGGTTGATCCGCGAAGGTACCACCGTAGGAGCGACGGAACTGCCATTGGCAGAACCCTTGCCATTGGCGATGTGGACGTTTTTGCCTCCCAGAAGCTTGACCAGACCAGAAATGATGTCTTGGAAGCCAGCCTGCTTTCTCTCCGACTTTCTGTTGGACGACGACCTGGTAAAGAGTCTGGTAGATGTGGACGTCGACACTGAAGTGGACACGGCAATGCTGGGTTTGGACGTTGCCGAATGGACACCGGAACTGAGGCTCTCCTGTTCGGCAATAAAGGAAGCAAAGTCATCCTCGAAGTTGGCGTAACTTATGTTTCCAAAATATGCCTCGTCAAGGGAAGAACTCAGCGTGTCATTGTCCCTGAAGAGATCCAGAAGAGATGCTAGTGTGGAAGTCGTGTTGGAACTGGAACGAGGTCGTGTCCCTTCGGATTTTGCGTAATGTTTTCGCTGCTTTTGCAAGTCCTGGACCGACACCACACCGGGAATGTCGCGATCGTACAATGACCTTAATGGGCTGACCCCATTGACCGAACGCGTGTGAACAGGGGTTGAGTGGGAATTGGGAGGTACACGGGTAATGGGGGATCTTGCTGGGATCGAGTTCAGAAACGGTGTTGCACTAGGATAACCCGATGTAGAGCTTATACCGGTTGCTTCTGATGGGATGACACTTAGCATAGGTGATGGGACAATTGTCATTTGACTATGTGATGACACCAATGACGAGGGGGGATTATTAACAGAAACCAGGCTAGTTGGGACTAAGGGAAGTTCCTTCG
The DNA here is from genome assembly GCA_033995625.1 of Ophyiulus pilosus. Lineage (NCBI taxonomy): Eukaryota > Metazoa > Arthropoda > Diplopoda > Julida > Julidae > Ophyiulus > Ophyiulus pilosus. Next base: position 216,767 of record JAUJYV010000009.1, on the reverse strand, counting down.
TGGCTCTGTATAAATGAACCTGGTCATTTTCTTTTAAAATTCTGTTCCTCAGCCCATCTATAAAAATAAAATAAAAATATATTGAATTTATTACAAATACTTGTTGTAATATACTTTGCAAAAAATTTCATATAGCATATACTTGTATTCAGACTTGGGTAAATTGTACTCATGTACACTCATGTCACATACTACGTAATACGAGTAGAGTACATGCAAAAGGGCAATCAGATATGGGCAAATTGTAGTCATGAGTAGTAGTTCTAATTATGAGTACAGTGGAATCATGCATGTGTAATCAGTTTTCATATGAAATGAGTAATTAGACATTGGCAACTGATTGAGAATATCTGTAGAGTAAATTTGTTTGAGGTATATTATTAAAGGCATATTGAAATCGCATTTGTTTTAATTTATACATTTATTGTAAATACAGTGCGTTAAGTCAACATTTTCAAAGACCTTTTTCTTTCAATAAACTTTCTTACTAAATGTGGCACAAAGCAATATTTATACTTGTGTGTACAAATAAGTTATTTTTAAATGTATTGCTTGAAAAGATACAAGAGCCATGACAATGGCGGTGTTACACAACCTGTTTCAAAGTGCTGACGAAGCCAAAATAGTGCTGGTAATATAGTCATTAACAAAATGTGCAGTTAATTGAACAAAATATATGGGAAGTAGAGCATAGAGGGACAACTAAATCCGTCTCCAAGTACATAGGATATGAAAAATTAATGGTGCTCTATTTGCACTATAACAACAATCCAGTTCATCCCTTCTTTTTCCACGAAACTTGCACAAAATAAAAAGGGGTGTGAAAAAGATAATAAAGTTTTCATTAATGACACTGAAGCAATTTCCAACAGGATGTTGGGGGAACACATTACCCAGGTCCTGTTCTGCATTGTGCAGTTATTAAAGAACAATTCGTTTAGTTTAGAGATCAACTTAGCAAAAACCTTTTGAAAACCATTTTCAATGGGATTAAACTATCACGCGATTATCATATTCAAAAACACAATGAAAAAGTGACCGAAGGACAATGCTAACTTCAGTTGCTCTTGGATGTTAGATATGACAGCATAGTGGCTTGTTTGTTGGTTTTTGTATTCTATTTTAATTCCACAACAATCGACTATGTGAAAGTCGGTGGTTGACCTAACGGTTAATTCCCTCTAAACAATGGAATAGTGTTGGTACATTTTTGTATATAATATTTGATGATATAAAACCTCAATTTTGTTCTACATGCTTCCAAGATAAATTTGGAGAAGTCACGAGATGTTAAAGAAATTTTCCAATGTGAATGCACTTTCTCCAATCTCCTCATAAAGTTCGTTGAAACCCAAATAATAATAATAAAAATCAAGTTTTGAAGAAATAAAACCGAAATTAACTGGACGAACACGGTGAACACAAATTGGATTTAACAATCATAGAAAGCCTTAGGATATATTCTTCATTTCAAGGTTCGTGGCATTTTGGTTGAGTTAGTTTGCTTTTGTTCTCGTCTTCGAAATTATGTCCTATTTCTTAGCAGAAATCGCAATTTCCTATTGTGGAAAACGCGTGTTATCGTTTAGCAATGAATAAAAATAAAATACTGAAAAGATTCAATGAATTTTGTTCTATGCACTGTGGCCTAGTATAAAATGAGATTTACGATGACCGAGTTCTCAAAAAATTTCCGCAGAAACAAATACTTTTTATGAACTGTACTCAAATTTAAAAATGCTTAATTCCTACGTAAATTCGTTTTTATTACGCCAATTTATGGTCATCACGATTTGAAGTTAGGATATAATTACTACTATTAAGGAACGAAATATGTCATGCAAAACAGAAGTAATAGAGTCGGGTTTTTCTATAGGTATAATTTATATTTTCATTTTATTCGTACAACTTCTACGAAAAGCATATTTATTTTCACGCACAAAATCGCATTGCTTAAATTATCAGAACCTCAACAAGATTAAACAATATTCCTGTTGTCGTTAACAACAACTGATTATGGTGATAAAAGATATGAAAATAAAAGAAGGAAATAAAATGGTATCATTTTAATTCCAGATCAATGAACGATTTGAAGCAGGATCCCCATTGTTAGTTCTGTGTTGGTCAGAGATTAAAAACATAACTATACCATTTATAACATATGTATAGTAAATAAGCCATAGTCCCCATACGTAGGTGCCTACAGTGTTCATGGTATGACTCATGGATTCCCGGATACTAAAATCCAGGTTAACCCTACCCAATTTTGTGCCATTTTGGATACAAACCAATTTGCATTTAATGTGAAGCATGATATGATAAATGCAACGTTTGAAACGTGCCAGATGTTACAACCTTGAAATTAATGCTTTTCTGCATGAAGTAGTGCATGACGAATTTATTTTATTAACAAATTAAGTTTAATGTAGCTTAATATGTTTCTCAACTAAATAAATGGGGTTGTATGAGTTAACCTAACCAACGATTACATGAGTTTTTAATCAATGAAGAATAGAAAGGTTGAAGTTTAAGTGGTTTTACTGCATATTACGCTAATTGTGCAATATGATGAACATGCCGGATTAACGCAACATGCCATGGAGGCACACAATCTTCTGAACCAATAGGCAGTTGATTTAACTTTAATAATTTGTATTTCATTGGCTAGTTCCCAAGCATTGTGGTACTGTTTTTAACTATTAGTTTCAAAACGCTGTTATGAAAAATGGTGAATTCTAAACTACTCTAGAGATACCAAGTTAAGATAGAAATTCCAGGAAATTTCCAAATAAACTAACGATTGTATAGCTTGTATATGTGGATGAGTAGCCACGTAAGACTAAAAAAGACACCCATGAGTAATTTGGGGCAACTTGCGTAATTTAGGTCATCGCTGGCTGAAATTGGCTTCTTCAGGATCTTGACAATAAAAACTGGAACAATTAGAGGTAGTACGTATATTTCTTGACCTTCATCCACGCATCCTATATCGCAGTACGACTCGGTTGAGGAAAATATTTACAAAATTGTGTAGAATCGATAAAAATGTACAAATGCTTAAATTCAAGCAGTTAATTAAAGAACGTACAGTGTTTGCATTCACGTGATTGATCTTCATGGCGGTGAAAGCAGTTTCGCTGTTTACTTAATTTTACAATAGCTCAACAATGTTATACCGAACAATTCATCTAGATTTGGCCTTTTCGGCACAATGTAGTTTATACACACTGCACAAGCACAAACAGAAAAGCTACACAGCCCTTGAGCTAGATTCGGCGTTGAAAACACCATACTACTGTAAATCAATCGAAACAACTGATAAATATTTCAAATTTTGAAAATCATATTCTGCACGCTTGATATCAAATGAACAGTAGATCTCAGTAAATCTCAAACCTTTACTGATCAATCATTCCGAACGTATTTGAATCTTTGTATTACTGCAAACAGTATTGTATTATCAAGAATATTTCTATTGCATTTGTAAATCGTGAGCAATATACCGTAGTGCTTCTGGCAAGGAATATATAGTATAGACTGGTTTTGTCTATGTTTTTTTATGAATATACACATACATACTCGTAGTTATATATGCAAATTTTGTTGTAGTTTATTTTGCGACACTTAAAATGAAAAGGTTACATACTGAATTTCCAATGCAACCTCTGAGAATTTTGTCACCTGCTTGTCACAAAATCTTTTTATATGTACATGCTAAACATATATTATTATAGTCACTTGAATGCCTTTCACTTAAGATACTGTATCAATATATTTTTGAATACTCTACTCGACAAATGTGATATTGCCTATGAATAATGGTCTTTATATTTTCTATATGGATAAAGATGGCAAGGGAAAAATTGTTGATATGAGAAGATGACCTTTTCGCGAATACATGCACCAAATTATTCTTCGGTTGAATGTTTCATAAAGAATATGCAACATTTGATATGACCATAACTTGCATTTCCATACAATAGCTGCAGCTACATATGAATATAATAACTATTGGTCATCATACGACTCCCAAAACCGGTTGGGAAATGTTCTATACACTTTTCGGGGCTTTATCATATCTAAATTTACCATATTGCCCGATCGATAAAATATAGAGCGAATGTTAAGCTGAGTTTTAACCGAAAAGTTTTCATATTTCGACATATTTGGTCACCATTAGGCATAGAACATTGCGTGGCTAATATTTCAACAAAATAATGTTTAAAACAACAACAAGGGGAAATGATAACTTAAGTACTTCGTAAAAAAATCTAATGAAAGTAGACTAAAAAGTAGACCTTCTCAATCGATTTATAAATGATCATTAATCTGACTTTCGATTTCAAATCATTAACGTCCAAATTTGTGCAAAAAAGTGATCAATTTGATCACTTTTTTTGCACAATTTCATCTCTAAACTGCATGCACTCCAACCAAATCCTGTTGAATCTATAATGTTGGTATGCTGTGACCTGAAATGTTTCTAACAGCTTCCTGAACGCAGTTGACCTGCTCAAGGCAAGGTGGAAACGCAAGATCAAGCACTGGTTGGTCCGCTTTTTTTCACCATTAAAAACAAGCCCATTTATCCGCATTGATATCAGTGGCGAATAACATATTCATCCGACCTGAAAGTCAAGGAAGCTGTAGAAATAAATTACACACCTACAATAACTGTATGTATTGCATCAGGTTCCCACTCGGGGAATTTGTGTCAAAACCTTCTGCCTCAGTCTCAAAACACCCAATTTCGGATAATTAATAGCAGAATGTATCCGCCTGGATATAACTTATGCCGGAATTGATTTAAGGCAAAAAAAACCCCTCAGAACTGCTTATCATCGAGTTTGATGGGAGATGTCAGAAATTATTAAACACACCCCAGCCATTAATTAAACGTAATTACCAGCTTATGTGGATGAATAAATGACGTAGGTCGACAGTGTTGATGCATGTGTTTTGTCTAATGAAGGATCGTGAAAAGTGCATACAGTGTACTGTGTACATGTATAAACTCTCAACAAAACAGTACACAGAGGTCATGTGTAGCGCAGAATTCGAGAAATTTCAAAATGGCCTCTAAAACTGTACAACCTTGTAATTGCTTAAAAATACGCCAATGTCTTCTATAATTAAGCAAAAAATATGCAATTAAATTTGGGCGGTCATAGATACGATATAATTATTTCTTCCGTGAGTTAATTCTGCTAATAGACACGCAGTACGACATTTGGTAGCGAATTATTATTTTCCACAGCAGATTAGGGCTCTTTAGCAGTAGGAAACACAATAACATTCTATGCACCATATAGACAGTTGACTTGTAATTATAGAAATGCATACAAAATAGGCCTTTATTTTAAAATTTCGGAAATTAAGAAATTGTGAATATGATTTACGACTATTTGTGAGAATGCTGCAGACAAACCAAAATTATAGAAAATTGTGTAAACTTTGAATTTTGAACGTTGAAACTTCAAGCAAACTTTGACACTACAGGGTGTCCGAAAACGAATAACATGTTCACTACCTGTAATGAATAAATATGAACGAACTGTCAATTTTGACAATGCAATTCATGGGATTTGAAACAACAATAGCGCAAACTGATTATTTTCATTAATATATTTCTTTAAAAAATACGAAGTAATCGTACCAGGTGACCAGATGCGAATAGTGCAAGACGGACTGACTACCTAACTGCTCCCCTTTCACTTCATAGTGTGAAATATTGATTTACAGGTATCTAAATTTTGTAATTTTTTGCGACCTTTACAGAAGCATATTTTCAAAAAATCATACCAAACTTGACAAAAAAAGTTCAAAAATCATCAGAAAACCGCCGTAAAAAACTCCAATGTCAAAATGAACTTTCAAGACAAGAATAGGAGGACACGCGGGACAGTGTCCGGTCACTTACCCGTGAAATGTGACGCGTTGGCGGCCGCGAAAACGCCGAGGTGAGCCAGCACGCACAAGATGCACAGTATTCCGGATAAACGTTCCATTTCCAGCGTTGTTGGCATCACAACCATGGGTTACAACTCCTCTGGAAACAGTCATGCCATGTTCAAAAACCCTTGCACAAAATGGCGCCTAGGACACCGTATTCCAGCTAGGATGGATGGGATATCCAACACAAATAGTTTTAGACCATCTCCAAAAACTTCAACTCTTGAAAAAAACCTGCAAGAGCAATGCGCATGCGCAAACGGATGTATTGTTCAGGTGAAAAAGTCTCGGGGGCAAGGGGGCGGGTCTTATAAAGGTAAAAAAAGGAGGGGGCCATGAAGGCACTCACCAACAGAGGGTCCCCCAATAAGGTAACAGAAATCGCCGGAACTCCACTCCACGTCATAGAGCAATTAACAATGAATAGAAGTCCGTTCTGCAGGATGCTTTTGCTTCAGGGGGTATGGCGGCCATCTTGAAGGTTGAATGGCCACTTGTTCAACGCTTTACCTCCACGGTTTCCTAGCTCAAGAACAACATTCGACACTGAGTGTGTATTGCCTAAAAGACGACAAAAACAAATGTGAAAATCTTGAGTTCACTGGCCTCCCCATTTTGGGTTTTGTCGTCTTTGGGCAAATACTGCACACTCCCACCATTGCCGGTGTTACAGGAGAAATAAGCAGGGATTACTACACTGAAGAATCACCGAACCATACTTTAAGATTTTCCGAAATGCTCGATAACCCTGAACAAAACTTTTGGTAATTTCAGATACAATGCTGATACAAAAAAACGCTGAAATTCCTTGGGCTTTCAGGCGTCACGTTTCTAAGAAATGATTCACAAGTTCAATGGCTGTGATCAACGATCGTCCATGATATCACATTGAGGAGTTGCTATTAAGCCAGTCTAGCCATCAAGGTTACAATTGTAAAAAATTCCAACAAGTTTATAGGAATTAGTACATTGTTGCCATTCTTGTTCTTCATATTGTATATAAAATATTTAACTAAACGTATTAGTAGTATATTATTTGCATAATCTCCGCATCGCTATCAAGTAATTTGCATAGAATTTTCAAATTGGAGAATACTTTACAAATTCAATTCGAATTTTAAATGACAGAATACATTTACAACCGATTGAGACATCTAATTATTTTAAATTATTAGCACATGACAGAAATTTAGTGCAGAAAATGTTTTGAGAATATCTCCAAAGCAATGCAAATTATGAAAATATACTTGTGTAATTCTCGCTGTAAAACGCTTAAATATAGTTAAAAGCAATATTTCCAGGGTCTTATATACAAGGCATTTTATTTCTTCGAGTTTAAGAATAAAAACAAAACGTCCAAAACACCAAAAGCAATTTAAAAATGTAGGCAATTTTCGTGTTCTTTTGCTAAAAAATTTGAAGTAATAAATGCGAAATTGCACCAAATGTCCCATTAACAAAATATATAACGTGCATTATTTTTTGATTCCCTGAGCGAAATGCACGTACTAACGAAAATATACACGTATAATATATGTATTTATTTTAAAAACCATAATAATTAACGTTAATTTTTTTCAGTTCCAGATAATAGAGAGTTTGAGCCAGCCAACGATAACGAAACGATAACGATAACCAGCGCTGGCGGACCGGAATGTCAAGAACTATCCTATGGGAAGCATGGCATTCCAAGCGCTGTTTCTCGTTATCGTTATAGTTATCGTTTCGTTAACGTTGGCTGGCTCAAACTATGATCTTAATATCGTGACTAAATTTTACGCTGATGATGTCGAAAGGATACAGAAGCAGATACCAGGAATTATAAGTATTTTTGAGAAAAACAATTCACGCCTGCTTCTAACAAAATAATTACACTACTAATGATCATAACTTGAAAAAAAATTGAATTTAAATATTTTCAAAAGTTCGATCTTATCGAATTCTAAAACAAAGTAGAATGACTACATGCGATCTGACATTTCAACATTTGTCAGGATTTGCGTAAATTATTTAAAAGTATACTTTCAAACTCGCTACTAAACTCAAGGGCATTCAGTACATTTTGAGCATTATACAGCACTTATAATTTGATAGCAGCAGGAAAGTTACCAAAACGATATGAAGGTGTTGTAATTGCACGGAAAAATTAGAATAATGACACAAAACACCAACGCCCGCCCATGCATGCAACAGGTGGGCGCCATGACATTTTGACTGCCTGCAGCCTTGACATTACTTAATTAGCAATATTTCTTAAAAAATAAAAGTTGTGCGTTAACCGCCTCAAAAAGGCACAAACTAAATGGCGATATTACGGCCTCTATTACAATGAGCGCCACAGTATCATATCCGGACTTTTGTAAAGTACTTCTCTATAATTGAAACCGAATTGAATAGGGCGCCAATGTTTCTTTTTATAGTATTTTCCCAATGATGGTACTCAAGCAAGTCCATTGTTTATACACACCATCCGCTCATGGACATTTCTGAACAAAAAACCGATTAATTTATTGACCGCGTTTATATGATGCATTGATAAGATAATCTTATTTATGATTTTTGGAAGATGAGTTAGTATATACTACTTGTCTATACTATAAAGCGAAGGGCATTCAGTAAAATTCTTTACCTTGCCCCTTTACAAAGTAAACAAATTAATCGGTTAAAATGTTCATCATGCCAATGGGACGTTCCTGACACAAACGAACACGTCAAATATGCATGTTTCAAGAATTTCCAGAAATAGGAATAGGGCATGGGGCCTAAACATGGCAATCCGTTGCTGGTTTTTGAAACCAACTTCATCAGGCCTTCTTGTCTTTCCTGAGTACAGCCATCGAGAAAGCCCCTATGATGGCCGCATCGGCCAGCAGGACGCCGACGGTGGCGCCCCAGATCCAAGCCTCTGAGAGGGCCCATCCATTGCTGGTGATGACGTCACGACGGTCGGCAAGGTCTAGGAGGGCGGCATTCATCTGTTCGTAGGTGGCCAGGACGCCACAGATGTGCAGCCATTGGTGACTGTGTCCAACGATGTCGAAACGTCCTGGCGCCAGGCGTTCTGGGAAATGAAGGGCATAGGCAAGGGCGCCGCAGATGGCCACCGCGAACTGGCGAGCGTGGTGTGGTAGCGAGGCGGCGCCACACTCACCGGCGTCGGCGCAGTTCAGTAGGCGGTGGACGAGTGGCAGGCTGACCCAGGCAAAGGGTAGGGCAAAGGCCCCAAGCCGCAGGAGCTTGAGGATAAGGGGGGAGCGTGCAAAGCGAGAGCCACAGGCGCTGAGAGTGCACAAGATGGCGCTGGCGACGCAGCCGCCCATGAAGGCGTCGCCGCCGTCGCTCTCCAGCATGGCGCCTGGCAGGGCATAGGAACGGTACAGAATACCCGCACCCAGGCTGTACAGGGAAAGGGCGCCATAATCGAAGAAGTAACAGATGTGGCGAGCACGGTCCGACAAGCTGCTGAAGGCGTGCGCCGCACAGCTCATCAGAGGGTACAGGCAACACGTGGCCATGTAGACCAAAAGACCCCGGGTGTAAGGGTCGTTCTGAAAATCCATGCGCGTGCGTAGTTCCGCCAGACGCCACACGAAGTACCAGGCGGGGATAAAGTGGGTCCAGAAGTTGAGGGTCTCATTGGTGGCGTTGAACACGCTGGCCAAGCATTGCACGGGTGTGCACCGGAAAGGGCGGTAACCGGTGAAGATGGCCGGCTCACGGAATGATGGTGGCACCTGGTCAGCTGTCAACAACGACGGCTGCCGCAGGCCCAGGCTCAGCTCGGTCAGGCTCAACATGACCGACTTCACTGCAATGGAAAGGTTCGAGATTAGGAAATGGAAAATAGGAACTTGGCTAAGTTATGGGGTTCTAATCCATCTAAGGACCCTGAAAGCCTAATCATGCATGGGAAAACTTTCATATTAATACATGTGGGAAACGAAAGAAAATCTGAATGGAAAAAATCAAAATTCGACTAGGTAAAGAGGAAAACAGAATGTAATACAAGGAATTAAAAACACTGAGCATTGTATACGTTTTAAAATACTGTACTGTAATAAAGGTAAATAAAGAATACGGAACACACGAACCCAAAATGAATGACTTCGAATAAACCGAAATTTTTGTTAATCCGAGCCCGGTCTAATGAGTGTCATGCTAATTATGTCCAGAAATGACACTGATAATCGTTCAATAAACGGATAAGAATGATATCGTTACCTACAAACTGTTTTAGATTCTGTTCAGTTCTGCACAGACCTACCTCATGCAGAAACATGAAAAATTCTACATTATAAATCCGTTGCTAACTCATCGACGCTAACAAAAGGTCATCAACGAATAGGCTTTCATTTAATCCATATTGACGAAACAAGCATACATTTCATTTAAACTTCATTTCCTATGCTAGCTGCTTCGAAGTTCAAATAGAAGGATGCATGCTGAACCAATTAAACTTGTTTTCAAAATTACTAGTCTAAACATGAGAACATTTGCGCCCATACGCCCACTATACTTTAGTAAAGCCGGTGTTTCAATGGCCCTTTTATGACATTATCCCCCCCAATGGATACTTACTATGCAGCTGTTTTATATATATATAGCATAAATAGCTATTTAATCAACAATATATGGTACATTAGGTAGTCTAGGAACTATATGTTGACAAAATAAATTAACAATAAATAGAAAAAAGCAACATACTTTTCTTCTAAAATTGCTTAAAAGCCTTGCACTCATTCAGTAATGCATAATTCGCTTAACAATTTCATAGTAAACACACACGGTTCAAGAAGTGCAATATAACCGTTAATTTTAAATTCAAAGCTTTGAAATATATTCCTTTTACGTGTAACGGTATACGTTAAACTCTATCCATATATCCTTGCCGCCTCATCGTTAATATAAGACTGAAGTGTGCCTCTACCTGTATTTCACCAATGTGGTGTTCAATCTCCAAATTCGGGGAAAATAATTTCGATGTGGACGCCTACTGAAAGACTTCATACTGCCTTGAACAATAGACGATGAATTCAGCGCTTTGTAATTCCATTGATAAGATTCGCTATCATAGGCGGTACCAATATATACATCTGATGAGATAACATCAAAGCTAACATCTACTATATCTTACCTACACGAAACTAGTGCGTTTAACTAATCCATACCTGTATAGTTTAATATTGAAAATATACAGCATAATTTCCTTGTCTAGAATTTTTCAATACCATCAGCGTCATCGTCTGGATTATATAATTGCTAGCTTGTTAAGTCTGTAATAACAATCATTTTATAGATAACAAGCATTGGACAAAAATCATTTATAGTTGTCAAATGATTCACAGATATTTTTCAGACGAAATGGTTGCCAAAGTTTCCTGTTTCAAAATGTTATAATTCTTGCTGCCTTCAATTTTATTTTTATCATTTATACTATCATTTTTCATGGCATGTTTTCAATTTCTTTCAAATAGTATTTCAAATCAGTAATACAAATAAAACAAAAGCATAAATTAATTAGAATAACAAAAAACAAGTATTGGGAAATATACTCGTATATTGATTTGAAAGTGAATTTACAGTATGTTTCTTTATTAATTTCTGTTAAAGGCGTTGCCATACATTTTTATACTGCGTCAATTTATACAAAATGTACAAATAATTCATAGTAGTTATCATATTTTAAGCACTTTTTGTAACCTATTTTCCGTGGTATACACCCACGCACCGTATTGCTGTGTATTTAATCAAAAAATCACACGTTGATGTGCATAAATACACTGTCAATGCACATTTTAAGTTTTCAGTGTCGTAAACATGCAGTATTGAATAATATACGTGTATCAAGGAGCCCTTCATGCTACATATGCAGTTTCAGCAGTTTGGCATTTACAGCGCATGTGCTAGTTGCTTCTACAAACAACTCAATTTCATGAAAAGGATGCATCATGTTTGCTAATGGTGAAAACAATAACGACAGATACATTAAGGATTCACCATTCAGGATATCCGAAACACAACAACGTTAAATGCAACTATCATTTGGGAATCAGCATAAATAAAACGCAGGTACATGCAGGATATATGGGAGACAACATCAATCCTAGACTGGATTATGGATTTTCGATATTTCTCCGTGATCATTCGGATCACTGCCACAAAATAAGACATTAAGTAACCTGCACAAGTATTCCCCACTTGTGGTGCTAGTAATTAGCAGTATAGGAAAGCATAATAAATTCATCATTACTGACGCAATTACTGCATATTTCTCATTTTATCTATACAATGTCAATCCAATAATTTTCACACAAAAATGTCCTCCCCTTGCAGATGTTCAATCTTCTAAATAGTTACTCTCACCTATATATTGTAAAACAGAATCTTAATTACCTCCTGATGTCCATGCATGGACCATGATTAAAATCCAACCATTCAGCCTTACATTCTATAGAAGAAAGACAAGCCCCTGAATTGGAGACATGTCCCCATTATATCATCAGCCAAACTATAATTTCACTCAACCATGCTATAGGATGATTTATATGTTAAACATAGAAAATTGATGCCCCTATGTATTTATGACAGCGTTAATATCAAATATATATTCTGTGGCTAAGTATAGATATTTTGTATACGCGCATAGGACATCGTGCTCATTTAAACAGGAATTTATCATTAATTTCATGATGCCAAATTGAATCATGCGTGCGTAATTCTATTGATTATTTGGGGTCGTGCCTATAGCTCCTTTCTCTATAGTAGCATTCAAATTTAATACAGAAGAAGTTTATGAAAAGCTGAAGGTGAAGAACTCCTTTTTCGGAATGAACGCCACGGTATTGTCATCACTTCCAGATCATAAATATTTTCAATTTGTTCGCTAAATAATAAGGTGTTCAGCGCATTAAGTGCTACATTATATTTCTATTGTCGGTATAGATATAATATGGGAAGGAGGGGGGGACAGGAAGAGAGAACTGTATTACTAGAAGGGTTATGCCGAGGGTGTATTTACCAAATGTCATCAATTTGTGGTCCTGGGAGGTAGTTCGTGTTACCAACGTACATCCGTAAACAACTATAAATTAATTTCATGATTCACAAACGTGCTTGTCGTCGCACGAAACGATTTTCAAAAACGCAGAATGCATGAAATCGAATCCCTGTTGGACAATAACAAACGAATGAGTTATAAGTTTTTTATAGTGTGAACGAACATGTAACACAAGTTCATTCACACGCTTAAGCAGTGTGCCGTGAAAGGTCCGTATACGCCGATGGAATTCCATTGAGGATATTACCTAACACTAATTATAAATAGAAACCAAATTTTTTCATCATTTAGAAGATTATTTTATTCCAAATCCTCTACTGAGAGACCCTCCCTATAAAAAACTAATGGTGTGCCGTAACAATTTTGCACCTTGTTCTTGTGATACGAGTGTTGTTTTGTGTGCAGTATATGTAGGTGGAAAAATATCCTTAGCAAATGGTTATGAAAATACTAAATTCTAGTCCTGTTTCTGAATTAACCCCAATTACATAATACTGAAAACCTACATTACTGTGGGCAAATCACGATTTTTTGTCCACACCTATATACGCCTACAATCCTTTCCTATTTACATTTCATAAAATATACTCTACGCAACTAAATATATTACAACATCGTTTAGGGAGTGTTGGGTAATGAGTATATATTGAAGATTGTATTAGTTTCGAGATCTACAAAGGCACGAACATATTTGGGGATGACTTGTTTGAGAACACAACAGATAAAGAACATGAATCGGTGATTTTCGACAAGACAAAAAATATCTTATATATGAAACCCCTGCAGTTAACTGTGATTGATCAGATTAGATTAAAGATGACTATGCGTGTTCCAATGTAAGTTTTCTATTTAATACAACAGAGATAAGCAAACCCAAATCAAATCTGATGAGTCTGGACAGGAAACAATTTTGCGCTAAAAGATTATTGTGAATGGCGCCTTTTTTATGCTAGCTAGCTGTAGACATAGCATATTTCACAATAATGAATATATATTTTTCCCACTCCAACTGAATCACAGTTACATGTTCGAAAAGTCTCCAAAACTTATAAATTAATATCACAATATATATTTACTGGATTTGGAGTGTTTTTCACAATATCGTCATTGAGGCAAAATAGTCATGAACGAGTCTGAAGCTGATTTCGCCCAATTAAGTGGATAGATAATATTAAGGACCTGCATATACGCCATATTATGTCCTGTACATAACAATATTTGATTAACTTCTTATATGCCTGAAAACCTTTATGGGTTACATTGCCATAACATAAATGAGCAAGTGTGGACATAATTACGAAGAAATAGACACATACTCGATTTTATGGCCATAAACAGTGTATGGACATGCATAGTACTAATACAGTATATTCGCACATATAATCATTATATTCAGTATGTCTATAGTAGGTGTAGTGGCAGACTGGCAAAATAAATGTATATTAAAAGCATTTATTGAGCGCCTAAAATTTCATTAACATTATTAACGTATTGTGAAATGTTTAAGGGGACCCACTTGCCATCGAGCAAGCTGACAATCTGGTCAGTCTTTCTCTCCATAGGTGACATATCCGTTACATATACATTCTACATTACATCCATATACCGCACGTGTATGTAACATATAATGGCCAGGTGACCTATGAGAAAAAACTGCTGTAAATAGGGACCACACCTCCAGAATTGAACACTATCGTCCATCATCCTTCATCAAGAAAAACAATATAAGCACGCATGTCATCTTCAATTTAAAACCTTTTCCTTTATACCATCTTCTGAGTTTCGCTTTCACACCCTACATGTTATACAATTTAATTACGTATATAATAAGTGGCGGCCATGGTTAAAGAAACAAAACTAGCAAAAAAACACATATTTCCGTTCGGTACTTTGATGCAATGGTTGAACATCGTCAAGGACATCCAGGATTTAAAACCATTTCGTAAACGATGATTCATAAACTATGCATTTGCCCAAATAATTACTTCCTGGTGGGTTCTAAATGCCTATTAATTTCGACTTTGCTCGGATTTCTATTAGGCAAACCTCCAGGGCCAAAAGCAGCCCAAGAGTCCAGCATCGTAGCAATAATCCTTGCTTTCAAAATTCCAAAGCTGGCATGCCAGCCTATAATCACATGTCAACCAAGGCAACCATATGGGTATTTTATTCCACCATTAGAATATGCAGACTCGTATACCTGATAGCATTTGACATGACATTTAATTAGGATAAGTCGCAATTATGATATTCTACTCCCACGGGGATGTTCAAAAATCGATGGCACATTTCTAATGAAAATCGAGCTCGGTGAACGACATGGAACCGCCCAATAATGTTTTCGGTGAAAATTCCCATACACCTTTTTAGCATTACAGAAGCGTCGTGGATGGTCTCCACAACGGGGTTCATTTATTTGTAAAGCGATGCAAGGATGCACGCAGAGAGGCACGTCACTCGTATTGGCTTTTTGGGCGCGTCCTTTCGCGGAGTTACGTCATGGACAACATCACGTGGCTTTTAAATCTTTTTATAGGGCCCTAGCAACCTATATCGTAAATCACTCGACGAAAAATGAACAGAATGTTGGGGTGGAGATTAAGGCTTTTATAATATTACGATTACGAATCCTTAATGAAAATTATTGTTTAGAAAAAAAACTTTTTTTTTTTAATGAGCTAATTAAATTATTAATAACGAGCTATAAGATTTCATTCTACTTTCCACTGGTAATAAAAATACAAGGCTGAATTGAAATAACGTCTTCGTGTAATCAAATTTGTGATTGCCGTGTGGTCTTTTTAGGAATTTTCAACAGAACTAATAAAACAATTCATGTCAATATTCAATAGTGGTTATTTTCGTCGTTCTCAATATTAACGTAATTGGTTATGCTAAAAAACTTGTGGAGAATCATGTAGGTTTCCTTAGAACTCGATATTTTGGTTGGCATCCCTATAAGTGAAAATATGCATGTATTGTATGTTTTTTTCACATTACGACATATTAAACTAGGCCTAAAATTGTCGCGGGACATCGATTGAAAACACTGGAATACAAGCTACCAAACTGATGGCAAAAACCCAACCCCATTCCAGGAAAATAATGAAGAAATGTTGTAATGCTTAGTAAATTCTTGTTGCAGTATATCAGAATGATATGAAATTTGGAGAGATATTCCATGAAATATAGAACAAAATTCCTCTTAAAAATGACAGCATCTGTTTGAATACAAAAGTGTTTTTCAACATGTTTAAGCTCACAACACCCACTATTTCCTAACCTTTTCACTTTTCATCACCAGGACATGTAATGCCATTGATTAGCGATAATTTTCCAGATTGCAATTATTCAATATGCAAAGATTAGAGTTTTAGAATAGAAATTACGTAAAATTTATTTTTCTTATTGTCCTTTATTATTTTGTTTTTCATTTTTTTCTTCCAAATCTTAGCGATAGTAGGCGTCTTCAAATAAATTCCATCGACACTTAAGGCTGCAAGCCACCTACATATATTTGAAGGTATTTGTTGTAAAGAATGTTAGAATAAAGCTTAATCAGCCAACTAAACGACTAGCCTAAATTCAGCCTTAATTATCGATTACGCTAATTTGAGTTTATAACAAGCAGAATGAATCATACGAGAGCATTGGCGGTATCTGGAGCAACACATGTTCTTCCAATTTCTAGATTACTGTATTTGTTTGATGTAATTTTTAACAGTAATATCGACGATGATAAAGTATGCCAAATATAGCACTATTAAGAGCAGATTTTCATCACACATTCTCATAAAGCATTAGTGATGAAATAACATCAACAAAAGGAGGGTCTGGGTTCGATACATTGTTGAAAATAGGGAAGACGAGATCGAATGAATACAGAACGTCCTAACTATGACAGTTTTTTAATCTATTATATTGTATTATAGATTGATGGATAGCAATAATCCTTCTTATTGTTTTAGCAAGGAGGGTTCTAAGAAAAAAGCTGCGGTAGTAATTTAGTGAAAAACGTATACATGCGTACACGACATTCCTATATATACACAATATATGGATATATGCCGATCCATAAGTCAATATGGCAATGCAAATATTTTATGAAGATACCCTTGTGATTTTAACTGTTAACGTTATATTCCTTAGTGTATTGTAGAAAATAAAAATCCAGTTCTTCTGTTTATTGAAATATACGAGGGTGTAAACAAAATACTAATAACAAAATTTAGGGATGGAATGTATTAGTGTTGACGACAATGAAAAAAAAATTGAGATAGATTATTTTTTCAGTTTGTTTAGACGTTAGAGAGTTTGAGCCATCCAACGCTAACGAAACGATAACGATAACGAGAAACAGCGCGGGAAGTCCGGAATATCATTGGAATGCCATGCTTCGCATAGGGTAGTCCTTGACATTCCAGTCCGCCAGCGCTGTTTCTCGTTATCGTTGCCGTTACCGTTATCGTTTCGTTTCGTTAACGTTGGATGGCTCAAACTCTATTACAGACAGTGACGGACTGGTCATGCAGGATGTCGGCTTGTCCGATAGCAAGTGGTTCTCTTATGAAATAGACCCTTTTATACATTTCCACCATTTATTTAAAATTATTATTTATAACAACCTGTATTTACAATTAGTATCTACTGCATACTATCAATAAGTAAATTATACTGGTGTTTTTACTACTGTAATTACTAAAAATATACATTTCTTTAGACAAATTGCATGTAATTGTACCTTTATTTCTCATAGAAATTAAATGATAACCTTTTTGGACCTAGTCCGCTACTAATTACGGAGCTGGTGTTAGCGCATTAGTGAGTGCGTGTTTAAAGGGATATTTGAATATTAATTATGATCTTCTTCATGAAAAGTATAGGTAAAAATTCCGTTACTTTTCAAAAGTTTTTTTAGTCCGAAAATTGTAATAGCTGGCTGTAACAATTGTTTCAATTAGTATGTTCAGCGGTTGTACTTGTACAACATATAATAAACGGGCAAATTGATTAATTTTTTACAAAACCGCTTGAATTGCAAGTATTGACTTTGTGATCGATTCCAAAAACCTGGAATCTTTAATTTGCGAGCTTTATGATTATGAGCACTTTCAAAGCGGTTGAAGTTCGTTTTTTATATATAATTCACCTTTCTTTACTCCTTGCATCTTCCTATCTTCAATTTTCAATACGTCTGTGCAATTACATTTCACATGGAAATCTCTGACCAATCTTTTATGAATAGCATCTACCCTAACATCAATGAAGCCTGATTAGATCACATTTAAACTGATATAAATCATGCTATATACTTAATATTCCTTATAATGTTGACACTTATTACCAAACCAATCCAGTTTTCAAAGAAAATAACCGCTTTTTGTAATGTATATAAATCAAATTCTCTGGCATGTCACGCAAGCCAATGTCAATAATATCTTATAAGAAACTATTTCCGCACTTTTATGACGAAACAATGAAGTGGCAGCTTAAAAAACAATCTAAAAATACGTGAATGTCAATTTTAAGTGAACATGATGTCATTGGATGCCCACGTCAATCATTAAATAGAAAAAAAGAATGAAACATTCCAAAATATTAAAATTGTACTTTGTCATCGTTAGCAAATACTATAGTGGCTAGAATGACATACTATGCATATGGCATTCCAGCCGCCTACTGTCCCTACAAGAAAAAGGAATATCGTTATCTCTACCTGGACGGCGAGATATTAATTGTACAATTAACAAGAACGTAAAAATTAATTCTTATTTGCATTTGTAAATATTAAAGGTTCTTTTTCTGACAGTGGTGTCGTCACCTTGATTGTTTGGTTATTTGTCATTTGTCAAGGAATGATTGATGATACCACGAAACTGAAATGCCATGACAAGGTGTCGACAACAGATAGAGAATGAATTATCAAAAGATAAAAGCTTACCGTCATATTAAACAACAATTCCGCAAAACAAATTCCAACGAAAAATGCATGCAACACAGCTGTTCGCCATTCACGCCCGTGTCAACATTACCGCACGTGTGTGGTATTCGATAGGATGTAAAAATAGTGCGCGGGGCGTAGCACTCCATCTCCGCGGTGTTTCGGCGCAACAATACGCAATCGTGGGCGGAAGTATGTGACATAAAATAGAACCACGATAAACAGTGGGAAAAATGAAATTTGTATACATTTTAATGCAATTTTTTTAACGTATTGCGAAATAGAGAGTTTGAACCAGCCAACATTAACGAAACGATAACGATAACGAGAAACAGCGCTGACGGCCCGGAATGTCAAGGACTACCCTATGCGAAGCATGACATTCCAATGCCATTCCGGGCCGCCAGCGTTTCTCATTATCTTTATCGGTTGGTTAACGTTGGCTGACTCAAACTCTCTATTAACGTGTTTAACCATCGAAAAAGTTGTTTCTGAAGTTACTGAGAGCGTTCCCTAAGTGTCTGACCATGAAGCGGGTTTTTATATCTAAGCCCTTCAAAACCACTTTTTTATTGCTCCGGCTGACAAGAACAATAAAGGAAATCGAAGAAATGTTTGCTATTGGCTGAATTGTCCGACACAACAGTGAATATAATGTTTCATAACGCATAATCCATATTTTGTAATGATCAATTCCGCAAAATGCAATTGCAATTAGAATTATTTCGTTTCAGCACCGCCTTATGAATGGTAATTTGTCCAAACTGAAAAAGTTCATTTTGAAATAAATCTATATTTCACAAAGGAATATGTTCATTTAAATACAAGGATGTATCTGTATTCTGCATTTAATATCGACTTATTCTAGAAGATGTAGCGAGTTACATTCCTATTTCCAGTTTAATAGTGAGAGATGGTCGATTCGACACACGTTTGACGACGACCCTTGGTCTGAAACAACTAACTACACTGTACTTTTTAGTCAAAACATGTGATTAAAAACAAAAAATGTAAATCGAAATATTGTACCAGACCTCTGATTCTTGTATTGCTTCCCGTCTGCAAGGGTCGTTCATGAATGGACGGCGCCAACTTGACATGTACGACAACGGTGCTTCTGCTTGAAATTTGGATGTTCAACGAGATCACTGGAGACGTAGTTTATGCTGCAATAACAAATTCTGGAAACTACATCAAAATTAATCGATGGGTGAACGCACCGAGAAAATGGCAATACGAAATAAATGACAGAAACATGAAATATTTTTCATCGTGCAGCAGGTTTGTTTTTATTTCCAATGCCGTATATAGGATTGGGAGGGTAGGATGGGTTAAGGAGAGGGAGGATAATAGGTTGTGGGGGAGGAACAATATCCCACTGAGCCATTGGGAATGGGACACTGGGTTTCGTGTTGGAAACCAGCAATTTCTTGGATAATATTTTTTTGTGACAAATCTACATTTACATTCTAATATTAAATCGGACTGCGTACATATCTTTGTTTCCAGAGTAGAAAAATAGCAATTTCGTTTAATTAAGGTAAAAAAAAGTATGGAAAACAAACAATCAATTGCCAAGGGGGTTAAAGTTTATCATAGTTGGGGGAAAAATATGGAAGGAATGATTGTAAACGTCTACATCCTATTATTGATTCCATTATTATATGAAATGGCATTCGAATGTACAAACACTATTCAATCGTTAATTAATAATATCATCATCGAATCACACTGCACTGGTACCAACAAATACAATGAAGAGCACAATGAAAGACAGGTACGTGACGTCAGTGTGTGTGAGAGAACGACGGGCGATGCCTTTTTTATATATCATGACGTATATGGTAGAATTCCCAAATGTATGTCCCTGATAAAAAACAAAAACCAAAATACTAGATCTAAATGAGGTAGAAAAGTCTGTGAAGACTCAAAAACTGTACACAAGTACAGAGTTACAATCCATAAACGAAAAAAATGATAAGAATAATAAAATTATTATACAATGATATCAAAAGAACATACAGACTAGCGATGAATAGTTAGGAATCGTTTGATTTTACACAAAATTATTTACACCGCCCACACCCCGAACGCTCCAATTACCTCCCAATGCCAATTCCTAGGGACCATCGTCATAGGGCACGACATTATTTCTCAGCATATTGTGCCTTGTTCGGTTTAGATTTCATTGGAACTATCTTTGCCTACACCGGGATATTTTACCTCTGTTTCCCATGGTCCTTTTACCTCAAATCAAGTTAATTACATTGAAATAAGCAGCGTTCATTACACGCTGACATTAATTAATTAGTGAGACAGAATACAAAATGTGCCTCCCACTGCCAAAATACGACAACTTTCAAAAACCACATTAGATGGCGCTGCACGTCACAGACACCCTATTTTTGCAACTCAATATTGATCCTCCTCAACTATGTATGCGTTAGTGTGTATGGACTCTTGGCACTTGAAAAACGTTCGTGCTAAAGTAATTGCGGTTAATCGATTATTCGAACAAGCGCGTTCAGTTCAATTACGATAACATGGACGTTAAAACAAAACTCGGCAAATCATATTACACTAACACGTAAGGATATCACTTAAAATAACACAAAAATGCAAAGGTGAGGGGAGGGAATGAGTGGCTACAAGGACCAAACCGTGGCTTACAGCTTTTTTCTTCGTAATTCTAATGAGGTAGTAGGTGGAAAGTATATTAAAATAAACATTGGAACTTTAAACAATACAAAAATGAATAAACTGCACCTACACGTTATTTCAAATGTATAAAACAAAATATTTATGCTAATAACGTACAAGGCTAATCATTCTGGCATCATGTGTTGACCATACTGCATTTGCGATCACACCCTAATGTCAATTTCATGCCTCGTTTTACATAACAAGTACGTTTGCACTGAATTGAGTGATTCCAACAGATGCCACATTTACTTACATCATACACGCTAAATTTAATTATAAAAATGGAATGCTTCGGTGGTGTAAATTTATGGATGAATTGCAGTTGTTTTGATTGAATTTCGTTTGATAATTCGAAAATCTAGCCATTTACATAGGTTTTAAAATTACAAAGGTTAAAAGTACGAACAACTTGTGAGGGTTTTCACACAACAACACAAAAAGACCTCAATTGTCATGCTTCATCACAGATTTATTTTAGAAGTAAATCCAAGAAATCCAAAAAAAGGGAAAAAGTTGGACAAATTTCCTACAAAATTAAATAGTTTTATTCATTTTGAAAAGATAAAATAACGATAATCCAAATCTTTAAAAAACTAAGTGATCTCATGCTCAAATGTGGGACAACTGGAAACCAATTTTCAGCAAACGTTCTTGTAATTTTACTTCAGTCTGGCAACGTTAACTACGAAAAGTCAATAAGTAGGTTTTCATAAAATTCGTGCGGGCATATAAAAATCGTCTGTGAAAATGCAGAATAAATCTCTGTAAAAAAAAAAACGTAGTCGAGGTAAATAAGTTCATGAGGTGAATTAAAAAATAAATAACCAAAGTCACGGGTTGGTCGCTGAACCACGAAATTCAAGAATGATTGAGGAACGGACAATTAATATTTAAAAAAATGATGTGTATATATATATGGCAACCAAAGACGAGCAAAACAAACGTCACATTGGCCAATGGTTAAGAGATCAATCCTTATTTCAATCTCAATAAGCCATCGAACATAAAGGAACTTGCAAATCAACGAAAACAATGAACCAATGGCAGATGGCGCTGCTATTTTTCCATATTTTAATCCTCGAAATAATGTTAACGCATATGCAATCGGCCATTCGTCCTTATTAGTACAAGATTCGTCCTCTTAAAACCCATTCAAATCGATGTTACAAAACGTTCAAATTAACAATCCACATTTAGTGCTTTGCAAAACAGTGATATCATCATCGATATCAGTGTAATCCTCAATCTGTAAGCAAGCACTAAGTATGTACTATTAATTGGAACAGTGTATCTAATACCCGATAAACATTGGATCAAGTCAGTGATTATGATTTGTGCAAAGATAAAGAGGGAAGGAAGGCATTGCCTCTGAAAGTGTACATGATTCTTGATGATGAGAATCTCGTAGTAAAAAAATGAACAAATATCAACCCAAAATGATTACTTCCGAGTTTCACAAGGGTCTAAAACGTCTTATGACAGGTTCCATTTCAGAACTTGGGTTTCAGACTATATAAAGACATCGTCTACTAGGCCGAGAATAACGATCAGATACTCAAAATTTCGAAACAGTGATTTGGGAATGCAAAAGACGCCATCTTGCTTTTTTTTATAGTATCAAAGCATGTTATCGTGACACTCGAAATTATTCATCGAATAAAAACAACTTAAAAATGGTTGAAGTGGATATACATCGCTTGGCAATTGCTATTTTATACATTCGAAATCCAGTTGGCAATGTCGAGGGGACCGTTTTGTCCACCTGTGAGATCTACAGGGTAGGATGAAACATGAGACAGGTTTTCAATCACTGAAAAAATATCAGGAATTGATAAAGGAAACAAGGCGGCATCGATTTCTACATTGAAAATTTAAGGGAGGGAAAACCTAGTTTACACACTATAATTTATACGGTTGTTTGTACTTGTTGGAAATTTACATTTTATATGGAAAGGGACAATATACAAAGGTAGTAATATTTCGCCGAGTCTCAAAATTTCTCATAAAAATAAGTCTTAAACACGAACGAGATCAACGAAACAACATTGAAAACAATTTCCACTCTCGCCATCGCGCCAAATGGAAGAAAACTTCTCCCGTACAGTTTCTCGCCAAATGACCACAGATGGCGCAACCGATGACTTACTTCCAATGCCCGCAGATGGCGCTATGTGATCCTGGAAGATCATGCAGCGCCATCTAATGACAAGGAACGCTAGCGCCACCTAGGTCCCAAGAGGTTTCTGTAAACGGATTTCACATTTTCATTTGCCATAGAAAAATCGATCGACCAAAAGCGAACATCAGCAAAAATTTGTGCAAATTTCGAGACAAGATCTCACAGATGTTTACAAAAGTTCCTTTCCGTCAACTTTTTGCCACGTAAATCGCATGTGCGAACCCACTTTAGCAAAACGATTGAAAAAACACTCACTACACTTTTTTGTGTGTGTTATCATTGAAATGAAAAACGTGAATTGAACCAAAGAAAGTTGACATTCTAGATAGAACTATACAAGAAACAACATCAGTGGTTGTCGTATACTAGATTTGCGTTTCCATTATAATGAAAAATAGCAACGTTGTACATCAACACAAGGACATTATTTTTTAAATTTTTATTTGTTTGTAAAAAGGTAGAAAAAGTATAGATTTTTTGTTTTTAATGTGGTTTATGAAAGTAGGGGGGAGATGGGGAAGGGGGAGGGAAGTTTTCAATGGATGCGTGGGATTGAACGTGGGAAAAATGGAGTTTTTAGAGGTGGTCACGTATGGCAGGAAATAATGGCATTCATTAAAGTAAGTTTATATGTATATTATATTATATTTTTATATATATATTTATCTGTGATAATGTCAGGCAAAAAGTATGGTATATGAAAAACATACAAAATTCTCCAACTAAAACTCCGACCATACCTTTTGAAAACATTTACTATTTGCTAGTTTCGATGCTTTTTTTGTTTTTCGGCCAATGATGAAAAATAACTTTTTCTCGAACGTGTCTTGTTTTCGCAGAACCAAAATTTTCACCTTAACTCATGAGAAATCATCATCATCGTTCTTATTAGTTCTCCTTAAGAGGAATGGGAATTTAGTGTACTTACAGGGTTAAGTAATATGATTGATAGGGAGGGGGGAGTTACGACTACACCAGTATACGTACAATTAGTTGTATCTAGTAATTAGTATAATTGTTAAATTTATCATGGCAATATGAACGATATACAAAGACAAATGAGCTATATGTATATAGATTTTATGCGTGGATATATCAAACATTGAAATTAGTTTGCTAAGACGAGACTTTTCCTTAATTATAACCTATAGCAGCGTGGGAATCTAGACGCGATGTACTCGAATAGTGGATATATAGACGCGTTACAATAAGTTAAGTGCGATCGAAATAATCACCAGGAGGATCACGACATAGTATATGGAAATGTATAGTCATCAGCTCTGAAAAATGGAGTGCGATCCGTTTAGGAATAACATGATGATAAGACGGAGAAGACGAGGGGGAAAGAATAGAAAAGAAACGAGCAATGGATGAAGAGACCCTGTTTTCAATATGGCGGCAGCAAAACCTAACTTTGCTAAATAGAAATCTTTAGGGAAAAATATTGGATTACTGATCACTTATGTTGTAGGAAATAAAAATCATCTGACGGTGCAAAAAGCCCAGCGCGAACAACATACAGGAACTAATCTGATGCACGAAGGAATGCCATAAAAAAATATATAAGAAATCCGTTTCTGAAACTCGACTAACAATCAATCTGAAGGCTTTTGAAAAAAAAAGTAATTGTCGCACGACCGTAGCTGCTTTCTACCTCCTAAAAAGAGTCTATACTATACCAAGGGTCACGTTGGGAACCAAAATGGCAAAATATGTCCATTTCACATTTGTTGAATTTCGTTTAGATTAATATCCCCAATTCGTAATGTAGATTGACAATGACAACATCAATCTTGGGTATAGACTCGTTGCTATAAAAGCACAGAAAGCCTTTCTTGAGCTTGGATAATAGTTTGCAAAACTTCCAAATCCTGATATGTTAAAAAAAAATTAAATAATAATGCAATACGACAAGAATCGTGCAAGAAACATACGTCATTCATTTTCTAATAAAATCAAACATTGAAATTCGTCTTTTTTTTTCATTCCAGAATAGTTTAAAACAAATAAAATGACCAACAAAAAATCATCAATCTTAATTTTGTACATTGCCGCGACAGTTTTATTGAAACGGTTATGTTGATAACACTAAATGGCGTTTTATAGTAGTTTCGGAATGACTAAAGTTAGGGTTGACGGTTAGATTGTTCAAACTTATTAAACCGTTATTTCGTAGAAAAAAAGTATTACAAAATTTTGAAATTAGGTGGTAAGTGACTGAAGTACGATCGTAGTTAGTTTAATGGACAAATGATAAAGAAATGATTTTCGGTAAAAAGATTTCAAATGAGAGATAACAAAGACAGAGGTCCAACATTAGCTGATGATTCTATTCACAACAATATTTTCCCTGAGAAATAGCAGCTCTGGACAAGTATGACAAGCCAAACACATTTTCACGAAAACAAACTTATAATCAGCATCCAAAAAAAAAGGTATGCGGAGATGCGCTGTTGAAAACATGCCATTTTGGGAAATAATATATAAATTTAAAAACATTCGGTATTAACATGATTGTATTATACATAGCCTGCGAATTGTGGGTAATAAGAGAATTACGAGGTATAACTTCATAGAATTAAGGACAGGTAACGAAATATCTTTAAAAAAAAAGCAAAACAAAATTAAAGCAAAAAAAAAAAAAAGCAAAACAAAAGACCCAACGTGGACAATGAAAAAAAATATGTATATATATACAGGAATGCAAAATATAAAATCAGAAATTGCTCATCTTTCATCGATTCTACTGCATATCATCAAGGGCACAACATGATTCGGTGCAATCTAGGATAGGTAACCTCACATGAACTTTTTAATGTAAATTTCAACTGTATTTGCATTGTGTTTAAGATCTTTGCAATTTTTAATTGGTCAATTAATCAAGCATGATTGTATAGTTTCCCCAATATGAGTCAAACGGAATATATCAACTTTATAAGATAAAATACGGAGCAAAACCTCCTTGTATGTTAATGGAAAATATTTAAACCTGATCTTGTTGTTCCATATCAAATTTTCGTAAATTTAACTGCAAAATCGCTTAAGGTCCATGATTTAAGAGTATTTTTCACAAAACAAATGGGCAAATATAATTGATGAATAAAATCGGTTTCATCGCAAATCAAATTCAAAAAGTTGATTGAATTTTGTACAGTAAAAAACAGCATGGTCGTGTTTCATAACAAAAATATAAAATTCTGTTAAAGGTATAAATAGCCTGGGCACTGCAACTTGGCCATGGCCACCTTCACAGCAGACAACTCGCTTAAAAAGACCATGTATGGCGATGGTCAACCTGACGAGTCAAACAGAAACCTCACAAAAAGCCAAATAGCAAAAACTGCCCTTTACGAGCGTACTAATTCACTGGGTTCTTGCATTGCCACAAGCATGAAACGAAACAATTTTTTTTTGTCAAAAAAACAACCAACGGAATATGCTCGGTGAATTATTAATTTCAACGTCACAGTTGTTGCCCATCATTCTGATTGCATCCCAGTGTTTGATATGTTTGGATGGGTGTTGCTACACAGCGTAAGCCAAGAAGCTATAAAATGGCATTGCACTGGACTGACCATTGGGGTCATCACCCTGAACTAGACCAAAAATTAAGTACTCTAGCAAGTGCCGAACCCGACTTCGGACGTTCTGTAACAGCGCATTTGAAAATAGGTATTAACTAATCATGTGCCACCGAAGCAAGACATCGTTAACGATAGATGCTTCATCGTGCAACTACTGTAGTAGAAACGTGTAAATCTTGTTCGTCTTAAGTATGCTAAAAAAATGAATTTCGTTTCGAGGACCCTGGAAGTGTGATGATTATCTGATGCACAATCTTTGAAAGTCCAGTAACAAGTTTTCGGCCAGAACTTTGCCGACAACATTCAATATTGCAAATCGTAAGAATTAAGGGGCTCGAGAGAAGCGGCTGACATGACTATGACATTTCCACTGCTTGAAAATTTATAAAAAAGAGACGCTCATTCGGTAACCTCTCCATTGCATAACTACCTATGCATATAATCATATTAGGATATAAAAATCCATTTTGGCATATATCTCGGATGAGTGGCAATCCACCTCCATACCACAATCAAAGCGGTCAAAGGGCTTCTTTGTCCTTCTTTTACATTGGGCTACAGCAAAAAAGGTTTCGCCATAGACTGCTTGGATAACACCTTGACAGCTACTGACAAGTACATGTTTCCAGACTGCTGCCAAGGCGCTACTCAACTTATCTCTCTTGGCGTCGCCACACAGTTTCCTTACTCTAAGCTGGTTAGTTATAATAATTGATAAAAGATTACATAGCGGAGTGAAATCGTTAAATACTTCAATCCTGCTTCATTTTTTTAAAAAATAGTTCGCTCATAGAAAGGAGGGCTTGTAGCTGGATAAGTAAGTGGTTTTCACGACAATCAATGCAGTATAGTTTTCACACGATTAACACATATTGCCATTAATATTCTGCAAATACACACTTATGAACTTGAAATCGAAATTGGAAAAGATTTAAGACGAGGAGAGGAGGAAGATCTTCGTACACGCCATTCTTAAGATCTACGCTCGTTCACAATTCAGCAGATACAAGCTTCGACAAGTAACTCACACTGAGAGACAGTACCAGGCAAATTAGAATATTGGACAAGAACAGTTTGGTATTTGGTGGCGACGGGATTGGATGATGAAGGGTATTCTTGGCATACACACGGCCAGCAAAGCGAACCGTTTGGAAATCACTCGAATACGATGACATCTGACATTGCCGCTTAACATTGCCAAGTAAAGCACAAATTGCGTTAATTTCACAAAACTTCTTTCATGTTGTGATAAAAGCAAAGACCTTACAGTAAAGGCTAGTTTTGGCAAGTTGTGTCACGCGAAATTACTGGATAGCAAAACGCAGTAACAATTAGTAACACATTGCACTAGTCATTTTTATCAAGGAAAATGTTCCATTATTACTTTTTAAATTTGCCACTGCTGAACCAGAGTTTAGCTAGTCGTTAAACGCCAAGGCATTTGTTTTGAAATATGTTAAAGTAGTTAAGTGACCGGTGCAATGCTGGAATCGAGTCATTTCCATGTTTTTGCCAACATATCGAAGAGGAGACGATTTGCATCCCTATTTCCTATAGGTCATCATGGCAGATTATTTTGCAAAGTGTAAAAGATGGATGTCAAGGAAAATAAAAAAAATGGAACAACCAATCGCGAGCAAAGAAATATTGGTGAGATCCCCGTAGCGAACAGGGTCTCTTATTAGATACTATGGATTTGTATGTACAATACGTATAGTGTTGTATGCGAATCATTTTGTCTATGATGTTAGTGATGGAGGATGGTGTGAGCAATTCTTGATCGAGTGAAATTAGTGACAACTATGGCATAAGTTATAGAAATAGGCACCTGGTGCCCGACGGACTGAAATTTAACAAAGTGGCTCTTGTGCCAAGTGTCTTAACTAGACTTGCAAAAATAAATGACAAAATAACGACGGAAATTTCTCTGCTTTGTACAAGGATTTCCTGGTTTAAAAAAAAACAAAAAAAACTTCGTTGGGGTTGCCCAATAATTACACAATGGGGTCTGGGCGGTACAATTTGACTATAAACTATCTTTCCTACATAATTACACTAAAGAGGCTTCTGTTACTATAAAATAATCGTGCTTAATTACAAAAATAATACATAATGGAATTGAAATAAGTCGAATGTTAAACTATTTCAGGTTGGACATTGAATTTCCACGATTGGGGCAATGCATTTTTAAAGTTACCGTTTGTTTTGGCTTCACATCGGCTGCCAAGCAAACTACATCAGCTGATATTGCATGAAAATGGTCATCGGTATCACTTTTGCAAAGAAAAGTGGAACTTTCTGCTTTGGTATGAGCAAGTGTTAAGATATATTACAATACGGTTCACTTCCCAAACTAGCAAAGCAAGGTTATTGTTGATAGGTGGCACCCCGAAGCCCAAGCAGTTTCGGTTGTAACGAACAAAGCCCACCTGAGGTAATATCAGCTAACAGTGAGCATTGACTTATCGACAGCGTTAGCATTAGCAAGGCATGGAATTGCAAATAATCGAAGAAACAACCGATTAACTAACAGGCTCGATTTAACAAATAAAAAAAAGGAAGTGTTGCGCATGAGGTATATGGTGGTGTGTTTTCCAAAGACTAACCCTGAGATTTCTCGAGTCAAAATATATGTTGCACCTCGGGCTCTGGTTTCAAACAGAGTAACGCTGATGGTGGTGCTTGAAGTTGAAAATGTAAACACGAACCTCTTTTTCCTAGATACCGCAAACAACTTTCATTATTTGCATTTTCTTGAGAAACAGTCTACAACATGTAATTACACTTGAGTGGAATACGAATGAAAAAGAGGTTCGGGTCTGCCACCCATTTCACGATTAAATCAGCAGCAGAAGATCTTGCAGGATCGTGTATGTTGCATTCAAATAAATTTGCTCGAGCTTTCGTTAAAAGTATTTTGAACTCTGGCC
The DNA here is from genome assembly GCA_033995625.1 of Ophyiulus pilosus. NCBI lineage: Eukaryota > Metazoa > Arthropoda > Diplopoda > Julida > Julidae > Ophyiulus > Ophyiulus pilosus. The sequence continues at coordinate 186,421 of JAUJYV010000009.1, read as the reverse complement.
GTCCGTGTAACTCCTGCACAAAGACGTGTTCTAGTCAATTCAACACACCATACTTGAGTGTATAAATATTCAAAGAAGGCAAAAAAGCGGAAATTTCAAACAAGAATGATATCTGTCCACTGCATCTGAGAAAAACAAGCTGGCTTCCTAAGGGATGCATGATCGGAAAGCATACACAGTACACCTAAAAAACTGTAAGATGAATAAGAATCTAAAAAACTAAAAATGGATTATGACGTATGTAGGTATATAATATAGATAGATGTGAATGTATTTATATATAGATATTTATATATACGCATCATTATAAAACCAAAACTATTGTTTCTTCGCTAATGTTAAAACCACAATTTGCTACGATGGCATTTTAGTCACGTCAAAGCATAGAGTTATAGTTGTCCACGTTAAAAATACACGTTACCTACCACATGCCAGTCTATCACCTTTTTCAGGGATTAGAAAGTGCTCGTTAATATACTAATGTGATGTACTGTTTCCATCTCTATCATCTATTCACGTACGAATTGATGATTACTTTATACGATCAAGAACACGCATACAGAAGACAACACAGCCTTTCCCCCCCCCCCCCATATGGTCTCAAATCATTCACTTTTCTCTTAGAAAAGTCATGATTTGTACCGTTAAGCAATTTTTCAAGTACACCGAGACTTAGAAACATGACGATTCAACTCAAAATGTAAGAAATCCTCACCAACCGTTGCAAGGGCGATTCAAAAATTACAATTAAGTCCCTTCAATTCTTAGGACCAATATCCTTGCAAAATCCATGTGCAAGTTTCTCTTCCAGAAACTTCGCAAGTACGGAAAATGATAGCACGTTCACCGGGAGAATAAAAACCTTAGCGGTTACAAAGATAAAACAGAATACACCCTGTTGAAATCTTTAAAAAAAATGTCAAAAATAACAGTCCTCAACTGCTAGCACATCCAAGAAAATAACTCTGAATATATATGCATCCCACACTTTCATCTTAATTCACATGGCACTAGGTAAAACATCATTACCGATAGGATGAAATCCCAATACCTAATTTTTCTTGTTGCTGCCCTGTTCGAAACAGCCATCTTTTAACTACCTTAATGATTTCCAGTTGTACGATCATTGTCGCATTCGGGGTTAATAGTCACATCACCATTATGAGGACATCATCATCGATGTTATGCAGAAAGGGAAATGATACGGATGATGAATTTGCAGAAAATTTTTCGCAAAAATAAGCCATTGAATGAAATCTTAGTGATCACTGCAATTCGGTTACCAAACAGCAAATTGTTGGAATAAATGGGAGGAAAAATAAATCCGTGATCAAAAAACGAATTGAAGTCGCCTCGAAGAAATTATGCTTTGTATACTTTGTATGGCGAGGTATGCTTTAGTCTATATTATGAGATGATATCAAGGATTTGAAGAATGGGGGAATTGCTCAGAGATGATTTGAAGTCGATGTATATGTATATACAATGTATACACACATGTAGTGATGTACCAAACAAGTATGGCCCATAGAAGTGAAACGCCACAGAAATGAGAAGTCAGAAATCCCCAGTCCAGTAACTGTCAAAGTACAAGTGCATACAGTAGTGAGCAAAAGAGAAATGGGAAAATGTGGCACAACGAATGCCGATGACAAGGGATAAGGAATTCCACAAAATGTGTCAGTGCGTGGGCTAGAGAATGGCAAACAAAAATTGGTAGCGGAATAGAACAGATTCTGATGGGCAATAATTCATGGTGGTAGGTACTGAAGATGGACAGATAATCAGATTTGCAAGAACTGCCCAGCAAAATTGTATATACATGCTTTCATTGTCTCATGGTTTAGGCAGATTAAAGACCCTACGAATTTTACCATTGGCCTATGCTGTCAATAACTGGACCAACAGTGCAAAGGAATTACAACTGATCAGACAATCTGAATTGAATCAACGCGTTTTACAAACTGAAATAAAATTAAGATGGCATAAATCTTCTTAAAATGAAGAGTTCAGAGTGATTAATAAACTGGTGAACTGCAAGATAAAAAGAGAATGCCAATCAAGAAGGGAACGTTGTACCATTGATTGGACAGTAAATGAATTATTGCCAAATGTGTTCCTGATATTACCAAAGTCATATAGGTTCACACCACTCTGTCCCATTTGATAAAGCTAAGGTAAACTGAACTTGAGGTGATGTCAGAAGTTTGAAAGCCTGAGAATCTTTCAAAAGAAATCGCACTATACCACATACACGAGCCAAGTTAGGGACGTGTAAGGTCATGGTAAAACACGGTGGCTGCCTGAATAAGAGGCAGCATACAGGTAGTTCGTACAGCCAACGTATACGGCAAAGATGTATCCATGCATGCGCATGAACTCGCGTGTTTCAAGAAAATTCGTGCTGCATTGGTGGAATGGTAACAAATGATGAACCGAAGCTCCAAATGTACTAATTGTGGTACAATTCAAAGGTAAGGGCATGTCATTTCAGGCGCAAAAATTGCAGGTACGCTTGAACAAAGGCGTGAACAATCGACGACTCCAGTAAAATTACAATTGGCATGCAACTGCTCAGCTGGAAACCTAAGAACATATGCCCAGACACAGCACGGCATACAATAAGATCAGTAAGAGCAAGCCAGAATTTCAGAGCGCTTGCAACCACACATCAAAATGGTTGTTCTGAAATTCAAGAGAAATATTTTCAAGGCCACTGTAATTTTACTGGCGCGTCCAACTGTGCACTTTTGAGGTGCTAAACCTACCCAAATGAAATGGAATTGCGCGCACACAAGCACCAGATTTACACGAATTACAGCATCCAATCAAGGGCAAGCATTTTTGGAAAGCCATGGTTCCATTCATTGAATTTAAACCTTACTTATGATCCGATTCACGAGCGATTTCAAACTGCCAACTCGAGGCCAATGCCATTAGCAACTTCAATTTCGGCAAGCACTATAGTCCAGTACAGGCTAGTGCAAATCCGACTCAAATTAAGGTTTTGACAATGAAACTAGCCATGGGAAATGAAATGCTAAAGTCAATTGGCGACCGGGTATAAATGTGAAACTCATATTGAAAGTTCGTTAATATGGATTCTTCATCCCATTTTTACATTTGCCATAAGGGCTTTAGTACACATCAACGACAAATGAAACTGTAATTCCTTCTTGATGCAAAATTAACGGCCACGTCATGAAATAATGCCAGACGACAACACGAATTGGACACGGGCATCCGTCATGTTTTCTCAACCGATTTCTGATAACACAAGATGTTTGAGTCTTTTGAAATAAAAAAAAGAAATGGCTTGATCAATTTCATAATTAGCATGATGTTTATCCTATGGGTTATAATTGGCAATCATGCAAAACTATTACCTAGTTTGATTGTCTGTTGCCCATTGATAATTATATTGTCGTTGCTATTCTAGTCAATTAAGGCGTGTCATGGCGTACTTGAAATAGAATTTCCCGTTTTGATATTGCAGTAGTTTAAGGTTTGCAATTTTAGGCGGGAAATAATGATGTCGTGCACAATTCTGTACTGTGGCCAAGTGTCATTTGTCGCTGGTGTGTCATAAAATTCATTTCAGGAAAAGCACATTTAACCTTGCATACTGTTGTGTAAGCGATGTACATTTCAACTACGTTTCCTGTATATTTCAACTGGGTGACTGTGCATAATAAGCATTCTTTAAATGAGGCAGAAATATTTGATTGAGACAAAAATAGCATCTGAAAAACTTCCAAATAAGATAGAAGCTTGGAGGCCACGCAGACTTATTTTTTTTGTACAAAAATACATTTGGAATTAAATGATTTTTATATATGTATATTTATATATATATATATATATATGTTTGAATGTTGATTACACAAGTAACACCCATGAAGAGAGGCTGAGCTGCATTTTTAGATAATAGTGTGCTGATCCGTCAGACAAAAGGATTTCGTGACTCGCAATAACTATTAAGTCCAAGAAAAGTCTTGTTATTTTCGGACAATGTACGAAATCCTTTTTTTTACAGAACCTAGTACGCGCTCATTCCACCCGAGCCAAATTACAACATATTTATGCGTGTAGCATATTCCAGAATGATTTTGGAAGCCATCATCTGTTATTTCTAAGGAAACAATGCATTTGGTACTACCGCTGTACCAATTTTAAAAATCCAAGTGCTAAGGAGTGCACGGGTAGCTGGGATTTTTTTTTTCTTCTTCTTTTTTTTTTTTGAAAACATAAGTCGATTATGCATCATTCAGGGAAGGAAGGGAGGAGGGTAGTGTTTGGTATGCTATTGGATATCCTGGTAATCCTAATTCGTGTACGGAAGTGACTTTACCATTTGATGTGTGTGTGCCTGTGTGAGCCTGCCTGACATGACTTAAAAAGTACAAATATGTGGTAGAAAACAAAAAAAAAAAAAAGGTCAATGAACAATAATAATATAAATATATCAGTTTGCGAAAAAAAAATACCCGTATCCATCCAAAAATGCTGTAACGGAGGGTGACATTCTTGGGCCACACCTATGTACACGCAGTAGTAGTAGTAATAGTAGTAGTAGTAGAAACAGTTCACCGAGATGTCCTCATACTTCGCGACACGCGCACAAAAAAAACGTACTTCATGTGGGTGCCAGACTTTTGTGACTGTTGGCGTTGGGTTGGGAGGAGGAGGAGGCGGAAGATGATGACGAAGTGGGGGAAGTAGAGGAAGGGGACGAGGACGATTGAGACTGCTGATTTGATTCGGGTTGCCACGACTGACAGTTTTGGCGGCCGGCACTCTCGCCGTTCTTGTGACGCCCGCTCTTCGGGGACATACTCAGCCTCTGCTCGTTGCCTCCCGCTGTGTTGGCACAGGTCGTCACCAAAGGCGACGACGCGGAATATGAGGATCCCACGTTATTGGGGGTGGCCGAAATGGCCGTGTGGGACAGCGGCCTCCGCCTCCGCCCATCCTTCGATGCTCGTCCGCCGCCATTCGGCGGAATGGTGACCACAGCGGTCGTGCCCGTGCTCAGCACCTGCTTGGGCTGCATATCTGCCTTAGGCGTGGAACTGTGTAGTGGAGTGAGGGAGGCAGAGGTCGAGGTGGCATTCGCAGCTGGAGGGTGGCTGCTGCCATTCTGGATGGCTACCCCGGTACTGTGACATTTGCTGCGTTTCGCTCCATGTGCGTGGGGCTGATGATTGTGTTTGTGGGAGTGATGCTTGTGATGGTGGTTGCCATTGTTGTTGTGGTGATGCTGCTGCTGCTGTGTGTTCAGGCCGTTTCCATGAGAATGACCATTGACCCCTGGCTGCTCCCTGGCATTATGATTACCCTTTGCCAGGGGCTGAGCCACGGTGCAACTTGGGTTGCCCTCCGAAGAGCCTGATGTCTGCTCCGAGCTTCCATCCAGCAACGGTGCAGATGAGGAGGAGGGTGATCCCCGGAGCATTTGCTGGGATTTGCGCTTGCTTGCATCGCCCTGCAGAAGATCATTGCTCATTTCAAACTAAAATAGAATCCATTATTCATTAAATTTCCAAAATTTACCAATGGATAAAAATACCACTGGGAACTCACTAAAACTGAGATACACTGAAGTTTCAAAATTGTCAAGTCACGTTAATTTAAACACCATGGAGTCCAACAAAATAAAATTTGATAATTTTAAATATTTACATCACTGGACCTCAATGCTGGTACCAGCAAGGAGACCTGTATTATTATTTATTTTTTGAACAAATAAAGTATTATTAAAAAAGCGTAGAAAACATTAATAATAAATAAATAGTACCCAACTTTGCTCCACTAGTTTCATGCAAATGACCATACTTACCACATTTGACTACTAAAAATTCTAAATTATCAGAGTTCAAATTATCGTGAGTTGACATATTTAAGCATAGTGATGGTTGATTTCACTAGAATATTTGCTTGCAATGGCTTTCAGTATTTGACTAAGTAACCTCAACATTTTGTATGGATATAGTTGAAAGTGCTTTCAACTATATCCATCTTTCACCCTATTGGCTTTCACTGCTTTTTTTTTGTTGCAATCTAAGAAAGTTCTCACCTGTGGATTTTCTGTTATGTTAATGAGGGATTGCTGCTGCTGGCCCGCATGGCCATTATTATACCGAGTGTTAGGGCCTCCATTGTGCTCCACTCTGCCATTAACATAGGGCAATGATATCGCATAACCGCCCTAAAATGCAAAAGGAAACTAACGTGGTCAAATTTGAATTTCCCCCCATCAAAAGCTTCATTAAAATTGGACATAAAACTGCCAAACGTATACTACTGCTACAAGCTTATGAAAAATCAATAAAAACGCGAGAAATTACTTTGGTGTCAAGATGAGAGCTGATGGTATCGGGAACCAGCGTCAGCATTGGAGTGATGCTGTCCATTTCATGTGATTCCGAACTTGAGATGCGGTATTCCTGAGGGATTTGCCCATTTCCATTTACATGGGGTGCATAACCGTTGCTCCAACGATGTGAATGAAGGCTGCGATGATCGATAGGTGGAGGGAAACACCTAAACAAAAAACAAATCTCATTGCATCAACTGTATCAGAAACATTTGAAAGCCAAACCAGAATGCGTAGTTTTGCTGACAAAACGTCCTGCAGAATTTATTAAAGACCCAATAATTTCTATCATTTTGTTCGGATTTTGAGTTCATGTGCAAGGTGTTTGATATGATAAGTAAATAATTTAGCATTTAGTAACACATCATTTACTCACATTATCAATGGTTATCACCGCACTTGTAAAAATAAAAATGAGTAAGCTGGTCATTTTGTGACTTAAAAATTCTAAAATAAATAACATGTAATAAAAGAAATCTAGAAAAGGTCTCCATACAATGAAGACCAAGAAATTCGCTAGGTTAAGTTCAAATACTGCACAATTAAATAGAGAATGGCAAGCGGGAAAAACTCACCTGTTGCGACAAGCAATAATGAGAGCACAGATGATCATACAACAGACTCCGATGGAAACGCCAACAATGATCCCTACTCTGGGATCTTGAAATTCCACTTCGATTCCTAGGGCAGTGAAAGGTAGCATGAGAACAGGCACAAGCATTTCCAATACAAGACGGAGTACATGGATGGAACAAACCTTGTTGAATACCGCTGCCGTTTTTAATTGGAATAGATGGGATGTTAATCATAAGAACATCGGTCGGAGGGCCTGCACCAGCTCGAGTCTCTGCACGCATGCACAAATAGTACATGGTGTTGCTGTCCAAGTCGTTCACAATAGATGAAAATTCGCTTCCTGTTTTACCGACAAAATTGCAATATTATTAGTCACAGCTCATAACATTCAAGCCATGTAATGTACACATAAAGAAATATGCGCACCTTGTTGTTTGATTGTAAACCACTTATCCAATTGCTGTGGCTCTGGTTCCGTGTTATATAGTATCTGATATCCAGTGATTATGCCATTTGGATACTGAGGTGCTTGCCAAAATATTCGAACCGTGTGAGGATCCAAAGGCTTCCAATGGAGCCGACGAGGAGCCGTTGGAACTGAATTAAAAAATCAAAAGAAATTGTGAGCAAAATGTACACCAAAAAAACTTGACTACTCTGCAAAATTGTATGAACGGTCTTACCGTCTTCAAGTGTTTTGCATTCAACAACGCTGCTATAGGGCCCATGAACAGCTTCTTGGACATGGGATCGAACGGAAAACTGGTACTGCGTGTACGGCATCAGATCGGCGATAAGCGCTTCCTGACTATTGCTTCGAATGTATGTGACCATAGATGCATTTACACTGCTGGAATTGTGCACAGGATTGTAACGAATAGTGAAATAGCTAATATTTTTTATGGTTAATGGACTCTTCCACTTCAAATGGATGGCTCTGGGCTGAATAGAATGGGCTTCCAGTTGTGTAGGAGGCTCTACCACGCTTATAACAGCTTAATAAAAAATCATAAAACTATCATCAGGCTTGTGGGCAAGAATAAGGTTCTAAGCATTACACCGGACAAATTAAGATCTATCAACATTACCACTGTCGTCAATAGCCTGATCCTCAGGAGAATTTTTAAGCGTTTCCTTAGTTCCAATTGATTCTTGTCCATTACCATTTTCATTAAAGCCAAATATGCGGACGTCATATAATGTGAATGGCTCTAAATGACCAATAAAAATAAATATATTTAAGTATTTCTATGCTTTAAAAATTCAAATTTAAATGCAGTAACATTTCATCATTAATCAAAATATATTGGCTGTTGTTGGTTGACTTACCTAGCTCTGAAATGATGTAATATGAGGCATTGCCAGGAAGAATGATAGACATCCAGAGCTTGTGATTTTGTTTTTGATACGACAAATTGTATCCCGCTGCTTCAAAACTATTGTCCTTTGGTAAGCTCCATTCCACTCTAATAGCCGTAGTGTTGATTGTATTAAGACGAAGTTCTGGGGCCGAAGGAACTGTGATCAAAGGAAATGTTAAGCTCAACCAAAATTAACAAACTATTCTTATGTGCGCATAAGTCGACACATACCATGGGTGGCAATATGGTCAGGCAACTCGTGCGTGACCCACGGCCATCTATCATCCAATTTGGAATATCCTATTTTGGTGGCAGCTAAAACTCGAACATGATACTTCTTTCCAGGTCGAAGACCTTTAATATAAATACAGAAAAAAAAATTGTAGTGATAAACACTATCATGGCTAAAGCAGGTCAAAACTGATGACTGAACAGCAACTAACCTGTTATCGTATATTCTCGAACACTGCTAGGCAACTCCCTGATGTCCATTGAGCTATGTTCTTGCTTTTTCCATTGAATTTTATATTTCACAATAACTCCCCTTGCCAAGTTTGGAGGCAATTCTTCCCAAAACACGTGTAAAGATGTCATGCTACTGCTGAGAGTAACAGAGGGTGCAGCAAGAGGAACTAAAAATCGAGAATGTAAAAATATTAATATTAGTCAAAACAATTTATTATTAGCCGTACCAAGGATTTAATCTGTCTTCATCCTTTTTACACAAAACGCCGAACTTACCATCTTCGCCGGTGATCCAAGTGATTGACTCTGATGGCTCACTTGCGCTTCTTGTATTGAATGCTCTCACGTAAAACGTATAATTGGTGTACGGCTTTAGTTTTTCAAACAGATAGCTATTATTTACAGATACTTTCTGTATTTCTTGCTCTCCTAAAAATTTCAAGATATGACAATTGATGATTAGAAAACCAACATTGCACTACTATGTAGAAAAACAAAGCAGGTTTACTTACCACCAGAAGCTCGGTAGCAGTGAACAGTATAGGCAGTAATGGACAAGTTATTCCTTGACACTGCCGCGTTCCAATGTAACTCTATAGAAGTGTTGGACATTGTGACAGCAAAGAGATCGGTAGGTGCATCCGGTTGATTCAAAGATGTTATCACTTTAAGTCGAGCTGCAGCCGATCCATAACCAGCAGAATTCGTCGCCACGCATTGGTAAATTCCAGAGTCAGCTGAAATTGTCTGTAAGATGACTAACTCGTTGCTGAGAATGTTCTTATGCTTGATTCGGTTTGAACTTTCCATGACTCGCCCATCCTTGAACCATCTAACTGCAGGTGATGGGAATCCTTGAACCACACATTCAAAACGGGCTGTTTTTCCGAGTGGGCCTTCGATACTGAATGGAGTCTTTGAAATGGATGGTGGACCTGCAAGAAACCATGATGATTAGTGATACTGTGATACTATCATATTATTGATTTTTTTTCCTGAAAAATCTGCAGAAAACTAAGGCAATCCAATTTGTATTTGATTTATCAAGAATGTACATGATAAGCTATTTGAGCCAAAAGAGTATTTTTTAGATTTGAAAATAATAAACGAACAAGCAAAATTTGAAAAATAAAATCTGTATAAAATCTGTAAACAACACACATTTTAAACATTGTAAGTTGAGTTCTCAATTGTGTAAAAAGTAGCAAATGCAAAATGTTGATGCAAAATGCAAGTCTGGAAGTTTGGCGATTTGGAAACAATTATTTAAAGAGAAAAATATACAGGTAGTATTTATTCAATAGCCTAATAATAAATAAATACACGAAATTGTTTACAAAGAAATGTGTAAATGTATATTTCTCATCGTTTTATGTAACATTTAAAAGTTAATATTGATAAAATACATTAAAATGTATGCAGTAATTAACCTGTTTTAACTTAATTTAAGTAGCCCTATAAGATCAAATATGATATCAACTTGAGAACACTAAAATTTAAATTTTTGAATTTTCAGAAATTTTACCAGACAACATTTATTTGATTCAAATGATAATGTCAAACTATTATGCAAAATATAAGCCACTTAAAAACATTCATTTGTGTTTATTTTAATGAAGTTGTAACATCTGCAGGAGCACCTTGATATAAGTAGGAACGTGAGACCAAAGCTATAGGGGATCTTATAACAAATTAGATACCAAAAGTAATTTGCTGGTTTTACTGTTGCCAAGAGTTCCAACCAATAAAGCTATGAAATAAATTCTGTCCAATCCACTAAGTGGCATGATCTCAGGAAATTTAATAGGTGTCACTGTCAAATCTCCTGTTTGTATTTGCAGAGAAACAGCCACCCTTTTAAAAATCTATCTGCTACACAAAAGAAAAAAGGTTAGTGACTCCTTGGCTTCAAATAACTTCATTGTCATAAAAGTTTATGTTCCTTTCGATATAAAAACACATTATTTCCAAGTTGGTACAACCACTGAAAAGGCAACATAAAACAGGAGATTACCCGAAGAGATTCAGCAGATACATGCTCTGAATCACACATTTTCGGGTCATTTTGGCAACATGGATCCCTTACATGCGGATGTGGTCGAATAAAACAAATCCTAATTTAGAATTTGATGCTGTCGAGAAGCCCCCATTGTCGTTAGCATTATGTGCAAATGACCTTGCCGCCCACGTAAAGTCAAAGCCAACTTGGTCAATTCACACTGAGCAAATGCTAAAATATAATTCCTAATTACCGAGTTGCATTGTGAGTGATGACCACACACAAGCCGGATACATTAAGGCAAGGCGCAAAGAATAAGCCAGTCTTCAGACAATGGCCGAAAATGGAGCCACGCAAATGGCAATGGGGATTAAAGCCCATTGCGCACGCCACGCTACACTTCAAACCCAATTCTGAGATGCATGCTAACGACAAGTATGAAATAATTTTGGCTTTAAGTAATAAAACAACAACAACAAAAAACTTTCAGCATAATGAATACCAAAATCTGGTATGGCTAACTGAGATGGGGATAACACGCAACGTCTGAATTGAACAACAACAGAATGAAACAATTTGCAGCAAAGACACAAGATAATTTCAATAAAAAAATGGGATAAAAAATCAAGCTGATTTGCTTCACATAAGCACATTCCTTACTTTTTTTAATGAAAATTGTTTCAGGTGCCAAGTTTTTGTTAAACTTATTTACCAATTACACTTCGATTATGAATTTCCCCTTATAATGATACACAATTGTGTCTTTCAATGATCAAAAGTTGAAGAATTGCACACAAAAATTCACTTACTGTGGACTTTGAGCTGCACCGACTGAGCAATAGATTTCGATTCCGACGTATCGGGTTGTTGGTTGGTTGCTGTACATATATACATGGCGCTGTCGTCCAACGTCAGAGATTCTAGCACTAGGTTTCCTTGGCCTGATAGTTTGGTACGAATTGCAATACCATCTTCAAAATTTAAAAAAAAAATTATTAAAATGAATGTTTTTTGCACAACACCAAACATAATATAATCTGCAAAATTTATTTTTTTAAGTGGGGGATTTTATAACTTCCATGCCCAGAGAAAAAATTTGGCATTTGATTGGAAACACTTTTGGAAAACTATGATTTGCAAACTTCTTTAATTTTTAATGACTAACGCCTCTTAACTTAAAATAAAAAAATAATAAAGGAAATATTTCCAAAGTTTGTTGAACTTTCCTTTGAAGAAAAATTATCTCTATGAAATCAAAAAAACAAGGGTGTGTAGGGTTAATAATTCACAATATTTCAGATAAACGTAACAGCACCACAGTGCATCTTACACGTAAATATTTTATAAATATTCCTGTCGTACCAACAAAAAAACCAAAAAAAAAAAAAAAAACGCTGCAGATTAAATCAGATTTTTAACTCTGCCACCATGAGGAGGACTAATAAAATAAGGCCACCCAAACTTTGTGAATTTCTTAAAGCATAACAAAGAAATGAAACTCCTAAAATGACAACAAGTAATTGATAAAACATGGGTTCAAGAAGGCACACAAAGTTGAGGGAGGTTATCGTACCTAGCCTGGCCCATGATATCACCGGCTTTGGGTAACCCTTCGCCAAACATTCCAAGACAGCCGTTGTTCCAGCATTAAAGGTCACAATTGCTTCCGGCGTTAAGAATGAGGGAGGTCGATATATTTGTGTTCCTAAGTTCAAACAACAAATCAACAGTTCAGTGCATCATTCATTTAGGAAAATATGAGAAATCACAATTTAGAAAAAAAAAAGATAAAAACTAAATGGAACAACATCCAACCTGAAACGACTTCCAGCGTTGCTTCCAAGCTCTTCTGTTCATGATCAGTAACTTGAGCAATGCACCTGTATTTACCCGCATCTGACAAAAGGACTCCGTTAATCTGCAAGACTCCGGAAGGAAGGATTGTAAATCTGGAGGGGAAAAAATAAACAGCAGAAAAGATAAGTTTTTCAGACTGATAACCAATGAAGTTGATAAACAATGATCTGGGTTCTGGAGCCCAAATACTATATATGTTACCTGTTTTCATCCTGAGGTATTCCTACCCACGAAGTACTGCCTTGTGAGGTATTCGGATTTCGTTGCCAGGAATATATGGGAAGTGGCGATGCTTGAATTTGGCACCTGAACTGAACAACATCTCCTTCCTCTGCCTTGTCCGACAATGGCTCCTGGCTGAACTTCTTCGACATGCCTGGTTAAAACGAGATAAAAAAGATTATTAAGCATGGTTGTGCTGATGGGTTCTCCAGGTGGCTTCATTGGCATGGAAACAAAAGCCTTCATTCCTAATCGCGTATTCATAATAATTAAAACTTTGAATGGACATCTTTCACAACAACAGTGAAAAAGTTCTGCCAACACAATGGGCAAGCAAGTGTCGAGGAACAAACGCTTCGATAAAAGGTGATATGGAGAAAGGAGCTGATAATTCGATTTTTAGCATGACAAGTGCATCATCTTGGTCTGTGCCCTGACATGAAACAGGACAACCCCCTTCTGCCCATCCATCACTCGGCATCCAGAATAAGTCGAGCAGGTTGTCCCTAACCATGAGTTGGCAAAACTTTTTTTCAAAACACACACGTACAAAATTTGAATATAGAAATCTTATCTTTCCATTTCCGAATCCCTATACGATTAGGAGGATATACCGCCGAGCACTGGTGCGTTCATCCATTATCCGAACAGTCTATTCAGACTGTACGCAGACCGAATTTAGCTCTCTACAAAATGGCCGACTGGCCACAGTTACTATTGAGTTTATTTAGCGACCCTTACGACCATAGGCCACAAGAAAGTAGGGGAAAGGAGAAGAGTTGGAAGGCCTTTGACAAAACTAAATGAACAAGGTCGCGGCCGATTTTTAGAGACTGTTTAAGGAAACTTTCTTGAAACAACTAGGAAAACTGCAAAAAACAGTTTGAATAAACATATGGTATAGGGAAATGATGTAAGGCCCCGAAAATCACTGGGGTTTTTTGTTTTTTCCCCAATCCACTGTGGGTTTTAAGCGCGTTCATCCTTGATTTTTTTTTTTTTTTCCTTTGGATGTATATTGTAGGAATGGTACTCATATTTTTTGATAAATTTATCACCTTATCGCATGTAAAACTCGCTCTCCTTAATTTAACCCCATAAAACGTAACGTTTTATGTCCGGGTGGGGCCTACTTTTCCCATTGGGCCTGGGCCTTATGCATATCAGTTCTGTTCAACCATCAAATTTGCCCTGAATGGTGCCTTTTCCTTTAAGTCCACCATTGTTCATAACAATTGAAAAAAAAAATTACATATCAATTTATTCATCAATGAGTATCAGAATGGTAGTATAATAAATCAATCTAAATTTATAGAAAATATTCCACTGAACCCAGTCTGAATACGGTTGCTTCACGACCACCCCTAACAATTTTTCAAAAATAGACCACAATGCTTCCTGGAAAGACATTTAGAAAGAAAAATATAATATATTTCCCTAAATACTAGCATAGTTTATATAGGGACTAGATCCCCTTATGACTGACTAAATTAATAGAGAGATTCAGTTTTCGCGACAATAGGGTTGCGTTTGATCCGACCCTAAGTAAAACCTATCAATATTTAAACACGGGTTAATTAACATATAGAAATATTTCCCCGAAATGAATAAAGTATACATTTTGACAAGGGAAATGCGCAGCTAATAAACTAATCAATAATGGATGTTGCAATCGTTCGAAACTACTATGTGTATGCAGAAGGCAGAGCACTCGGCTCCATGTCAACTCTCAAGTTTACATTCCTAGTAGTCGAACTCGAGGATGGGGAAAAAAAGTGAATATTTACAGCATGATCCCATTTGCAAGTATTTTTTTTTTCTGCTTTATCCCACCCACGTGTATGGAAAGAAGGGAAAAGGGGTTAACTTTAACAAATTGCATCAAAACGATTAGGAAGGAAATGATTTTTTTTTTTCTGCAAACGTTTCGGCGTAAAATCATATTACGCACACATGAAGAGGTGAAGAATGGCGAACAACTTTGACAATGCAAGGATCCGTGAAATGATTTCGATAAGTCTTAAATAAATTAGCGTAAGAATCGCATCCATAATACATGTTGAGAAGCACGGTATCTACGGGACATTTAAATCGGCGGAACATTTATAAAATCGTTGTAATATATGCTACGGCAGAGGGGATTTAACACGCGTCATTTGAGACCAGCTTTTGCAAGTTTTGCCGATCTTGCAAATAAATACGATTATTATTAGCATTCATATCTTGCTTTTAGTTTAAAGTGCTGAAAATGCGCATCGATTAGAAATTACGTGTATTCATTGTTACGCGCAAACATGAATGGCTTTTATTATTTGCGCTGCCACAACATACACGCAGTCATGCAATCCTTTTTTTGTTGTTTTTTTGCTGTTGTTGCAATAACCGGTTAAATTGATTGCATTTGTGGAATCTGCAGAAAGGAAAACATTAAATCTTGATATTCATGTTTTTCACTCAAGTTTAAAATGAAAAATTTGCGGATTGTGTACGAATGATTGCTAATTTATTTCGCAGCATCTATATACAGTACATTAAGAAGATTCTAAACCCATTACTTGCATTGCAAAATTTGGAGGAAAAAAAACAAAAACGGCATCTGTTATAAATAATTTTTTTTTTCCAATAAAAAATGCTTTTGACATAGGACTTCGGAGCATAAGTTCAACAGCGTACGGAAGTATATCAGCTAACGGCTGCGAATCGGCTTACGTTGTGGTGTAACGGCTTACTCGGCCGATGCGTCTTTTTTATTTATTTTCAAATACACATGTAACTAAAAATGAACGTTTGGGAGCAATGTGTTTATGACATTTTTGTGTCGTAAAATACACTTTTTTTAGAATTTTCTCATTTTTTTCTTTCTTCACTTGTTAAAATCATAGAATGAGTTTGCCATACAAATACGTTCATCAGTACCAAACAACGGATGCCATCATCTTTAAGACAATTCTGTTGTATTGGTATTTATTTCGGATCACTCGTACTGCGAACACAAAGCACAAGCGCGGCGTTTTAAACTAAACTGAATATTTGTAACATTTTGAAATTTACGGTTCAGTCGTCCATTCCCTCCACCAGATGGCGTTAAAACCGTCCCCAAAATTCCATTCTGCACCGAAATGAACTTATTACGAATTACCGCATAGCCATTCATAAAGCAGACCTGCGCAATAAACACCGCGTAATCAAAATCGTGCTAAAAACAGCAGTTTTTTTTGGAGGGGGTGGTCTTCTGAGGGAGTGGACAAAAAAAAGGTGGAGAAACACCACCATAGCCTCGCAGATTGCTTTCTAAAGCCTAGTTTCCCCCTTTTTTTTCAAACCCTGCCCCTACCCCTCGCGGGATATGTATCATTTGAATTGTAAATAGTTGTCCATGTTTTCGTGGTTGGTATCTATCCACACTCCCCGTCCGAAATCCTCGCGCGCGCATGCGCACACTGACATCGGCAGAACGGATCAATAATATACTCCGCACAGTTTAAAAAACAAATTCTGCCCTGGGGTGGTTGGATGGATATAGCGCGTAGTAGAGAAAGAAGCATCCCTACTTTCCAATCTTTATCGATTGCTTTCGTAAGCGAAGAAGCTGTTCCAACAGCGGGTTCGGCCTTTTCACCTCCCCTGCGCCTTCCGACTACGCGCCTCTCTTTTACTACACTACACGCACTCCGCACTACTACCATCGACCCTTTACTACACGAGCAGAGTGGCGGGAAAAGCAGCTGCCAATCGTCAAGTAGCGCCCTATACAACAACAAAACACCCAACGAAAAAGAGAAGGATGAAGAGGAGGAGGAGGAGGGAGAAGCGCCATGGCGTGCAAATTGCGACGAACACGAACATTGCCATTTTACGACCCCAAACCTATACTGACAGCTGATTATCTTCACTATTTCCAATGGATTAATTACTGGAAAAAAGGGGCGTTTTTTTTTTTCCTTTTTCCTACCGGCAAATGTAAATGACATTCAAGTACGGCACGATAGGCTTCCATCTTTAACTGTTAACAAGGCAAAATTTTTACCGATAGGGCCATTTATAATTAAAACGTGTGGTAGGGGTGACGGCATCGTCCTATCATTCAGTAGCCCGGGTCGGCTACCACGACTGCTTTTCGCGGTTTTCCACTGTTGTTTTCAGGCAAATTCCATTATAGTTCCTCTAAAATCGGCCGGGATTGTGCTCCTTACTCTCTTCACATCTATTATAAATTACCAAAATAATTCAAACAAATCCAAAATCTAATCCCAATTGCTACAATGCATATGCGTCCAATATATGGTGTCCGGTATATATTTGCTTGAAAAAAATTACAAGGAATTCAAGGCTCACCTCGTCAAATTTCAAGGAACCCTCCCCTTAACCAATCACTACCACAATATTTTTCCAAAAAGTCTGAAGGTTTTTAGAGTTTTTTTATATTCCCCGACGCTGTCAAGAAATACAAGCATAAACTGGTGTTAACACCTAAATTCATAATCGCCGATTACAGAATTTAAAAACCTATAACACTGAATATAATAACGAAAGAAATTGCTCCAATTAATTTGTAGATCGTTTTTTTTGGTTTTCTTCAGATGATCTCAAAATTGGCCTTACTTATCATAAAAATTGTTTCAGTAGTCAAATTTAACTTACACAAAGTCCATGCAAGTTCAAAATATTGCTAAAATAATTTCTAAAAATAAATTGGCTTTTCATTTATAAGAACAATGTCCCAAAGGTAAAAATAAGACGATATCAAAATAAACGTATGCATTGTTATTCTTATTACTTTTCTTTGGTATGTTTTCCAATTTCTAAAAGTTAGCTATGGGATATTTGTATATGGTTAATGTCATATCAAATTTCGAGATATAAAAACATTGTCAGTTTCAACTATATGTATGCCGATGTTGCGCATTTTTCTTGCAGAACAAATTCTCAAAGAACAAATCTTTAAAACAACAATATAATAAATTCATTTTACCTTGGTTTTCATGTTTGACCTGATAAGACACTACAATGATATAGCCAAACGTAAGTGTCATAATTAGTCGTTAATTCTGATTTAATGACCAGTTGGACAACATGTTCTTTTTAATTACGCGAACTATTTATTCACACGCGAAAAATTATTTTGTTGTTATTTTTAATTAATGTTTGCCAATTAAAGCTTCTCCAGGTGTAAACAGAGAAAGGTACACCAGAAAGGAAAACTGAACTGCATGTTGCCGTGGCGACAGGCGAGTGCAATCCAAACCTTAGCTAAAGCACTAGCAATATTTCTGCTTTAATGTTTAATTAATAGACTACGCACATGTCCAGAAACCTAATTCTGCAATTAGCAGTAACTTGCAGTCGCAAACATGAAAAAAATTCATTTGCGTTTAATTAAGAGATAAGGTCTAACCAACATCTATAAACCTCCACTTCCAATTTGCCGCACTTGATTTATGAATGGTCCTTAGTTACTGCATAATGTGTGACCAAAATTGAAAGATATTGTCATGTTGGAATATTCGTGTAACTATTGCGATTATAATATTAGGAATACATCATTGAAGTACAATTTGCTTTATTTGATATTTGTAAATGGCAACCAGCAGTGGCGCCATCTGGATTCTGAATGGTTGCTCGAATACTCCATGTTGATGACTGAATCACCAAGCATGCATCAATATCAAAACAACACGTGACGTCATTGTTTACCAACGAGTACATTAACCATGAATTAACCTTGGTGGAATTTTAATAAGTGTAAACCTAATTATATGAAAATCTATAATTAGACTGTATTCCTATGTTATTCCGGCACAGGTAGAAGTTAAGACTAAAACTCTCCTAAAAGGCCATTGCACCATGTCAGTATTAACAGAAAAAAAAGACCGACATTTTTCATTATTCAGCTAAAATTGAAAGGCTAATTTCGCTGTTAACTTTTAGTAGAATAGTGAAGATTTAATAGATGATAATAATGACGGGATTATGGGTTTTCATAACGCACAATTAGGGTAACAGGCAAGCAAAGTACATGAATAGGTAAACAACTGCAGACGTAATTGGCTATCAGCGAATTAATAATACATTTCAACTGCCATTCCGTTAACATTATTCAGAGAATAAACAAGATTTAATGAGAATCCTTAGTTTTATCGTTCAATAAATCATGCTTTAATTTTCGAATAATATTACCGAAAAGCTGTGTAATCCACTATTTGAATTTTGTTTGCAGTTTTAAAAATTAATACATTTATTGAAAATAGAACAACAAGAACATTGTCTTGGCGTTATTCCAATGGTCTCTTGTGACGACATGAATTAATGTATTCAGGGTGGTCATATTGGTTCTTTTCAAATAACGATTCCAGTTTTGTACAATTCCTTTCTTGTACAACTGAACAATGGGTCAAACAAATGATAACAAACGTTAATTATAATCAAGTTTAATTGTTGATTAAACTAAACGATTATACCGCCGCTATACTGAAATTGGGTGGCCCACACAAGCATAAGGCCCCTAAGCTTTTGTTTGCTTTTGCTACCCTATATTAGTTACGGCACAGATTTAACCAACACAAAATCACTCGCAAATTACTTCCACATAATGCATATTACAATTAATATACAATTAAAATTCAGTTCTTGTCTGGAAAGTCAAGAGGCCACACACGCACAGGATACCTTTGACCTCAAAATTACTCACCCATCAATGAAACCCTCTTAATGAAAAATGTGCTATTCCCACCCACGCCATATCTCACCAAAGTGAAATTGAAAAAAAATCGGTCATGTCTAAGGCAAAACATGTTCACAAATATTTTTCGTGAGTGAGTATATTTTAATGCCTTCTAGAATAGCCTACAGTTTGCTTGTTTTTCGGATTGTATATTTACTCATCCTTATTATTACTATGAACAAAAGAAAATCTGCTTTTTTAATGTGTTTTTTTGTGGAATACAAGTTCAGAAATTTAAAAATAAAGATATAGATGCCTCCAATTTAAGATTACCTTTTTTAAAGAAATGTTTTTTATGGCTGTTTAATCTTTTGGGAGAAAAAGGGATTTATATTTGAAACAGAATTTCAGATATAATTGAAAAAACTGGTTTTGTAACAGTGTAATAAATGGCTTTGTCCGATCAAAATTGTATATGCATAAATATGTATAGGTTCGTTATTCACAAAAAGGACATTCTCGATTTGGAGCAAATCATTTGGAAAAGCAGGTTAGTTTTTCGAAAGCAAAGGATTAAAATGGATTAGAGAACTGAGCAGTTATTGCCAAAACTGAACGACCATATTAAAATGAACAAGTATATATAAATGGCGGAAAGGCCTACCCTTGAAAACAGTGCAGTGAACCAAGTAAAACGCTTTCGCTTGTATCGTATTAAAGTGTGTGATTTTTTTTATGAGAAAAACCTTCATTGTTCGTTTCAACCCCAGTATTACAGTGACAAATGCACCCACGCGTTGTACTTCTGAATATATCTGTCAATTTTATTTCTTTATAATGTATAATAGGCGGGAGAACGAAATTGGGTATTTGTGATTCTGGGGAAACGATTATGGGTCACACAGGAGGGAGAAACAGAAAAAAAAAATGCAATTGAATATAAAAGGATAATTGTACTCGATTTTGTACCTTCCCAAGACACTTCAATCCTTCCCTCACCCATGTCACATTTTTTATCCTTGGTATTTTTTATATATATAAAGGCAAGGCTTGTTTTCAGAGGCTCATCAAAGGTAGAATTTAGATCCGAAATATCCTCTCCAAATGGGGACAGAGTTGGAAATAACAGGATTGCGCAAAATACGCGTCTCTAGACATTTACTTTTCTTCAAAACTAATACAAAAACAATATTGTTAGTGACCAAGCAAGATGCATTGATACGCAAAAAGCAAAAACAATGTCAATTATCTTAAAAGCGCAAAAGAAGCAAAAATGGTTTCAAAAGATTATACATAATTCAACGTAATTCAGCGTAGCAAGTTTGTATTTATAGTACAATTGAAATAGAACATTAGCAAACATTTTTTGAAACCTACTCCTCATAAGTTCTAACCATTTCAAAAATTGTAAATTACCAATGAAATCCGTGTGTCAATCTGCGGCTATATGGGCGTCCCCTTTTACAACGCTAGAGAAAGAGTGGCACGCGCATGGACAAATTACGTTTGTTTTTTCTTATGAGTAGGAGCTAAAAATTGACATCCCCTAATGAGTAAAACAGTATATTTTGAAAGCGTGGCCGTTCAAGAGTGGATCGCCCACCAAAAGACAAACTCACATGTACTGTATACTGTATAGTCCTTTTTTTATATTTTTGGCCAGAGCTCATTTCAAAATCCATCCTCTAAACTGTGCCAAAAATTGTAACACAATGTTGCGAGCACGCAATTCGTCAAAGAAAACTCGATTCTTAGTTTCTTATAAACTGCAGATCTTTGTCCAATGCAATTTCAGTAGCTTAATAAAAAAAAAGAAAAACTAGTACCTGTTGGTGGTCCGTTGAAATCTAGGTTTGAAGAAGAGCGTAGCTAACGAATGTGCGAATTTTGACAGCAAACAAATGAATGTTGATAAAACTTTGGCTCCTCTTCAAAAATGTTTGTTGTAGAGCGCAACGAGCTGCTTTTTGTGTTGACCGATTATGGCATAAATTATCTGGAGGTCGTTTTGTTTACACTTACGTATCAACGTCTCTGACATCCCCACCTCAACCCATTAAAACTGATACACCAGCGACTGACGTACAAAGTAACGAAACATTCTCAAATGTAACAAACACACGAAAGCCGTGAACTTGTTCCTCTACTCTCGTAAAATAATAAAAAAAAAGGTAAGCAGCCTAGTTTTCCGGGCAGACAAATTGTTCTAAGATAGATCCAAATAGTAGGACAATAGTAGCCCCCCACGTCAATAAAGAGGTTGTGCGACGTTACCAAGATGGCGTAGGAAGTGCAAATTGGTGTTATTGTTATTACAGATCATGTTTAAATGTCAGTTCCTACTAACCCATTTTGACCCAAAATTAACCATCTATAAATATATTTGCATTACAGATCTTGCATTTGCAAATGTTTAGTGCCATGACTACCGGGTAGCAAAATCAAATAATGCTTAGATGCTAGAGGGCTCATATGCCTATGTCCGTATTTCTATTTTTTGACGTAGGACCAGGGTTTTGTGAGAGGGCCCCAAAATAAATGTTGCCTCTGGGCCCAAAAATTGTAGTTATTCCACTGCTACAGTTTCCACTTTAGAACCCAATCTTCGAGAAGCGTTTCGTTGGATCCAATCCCAAGATGACGTGCACTAGGAGCCCCTTCCACCCGTGATCGAGAACCCAGCCAATCAGGAAAGGGCTTCGTTATACATTGCAGAGAGAGAAGCAACAAGTCCGAGGCATTCGAATGGAGGTGTGTTGAAGCCCGTTTCCCCGAGTCTTATCTCGTGGTTTATTACCGTTTTTATTTCCTTTCTTATGTGTTGTTTTACTACGTATGGTGAAACAAGGTGGAATTCGTATTTGCCGGATTAACGGATCCGGTAAGGTTTCCGAGGGGGATATAAATGTACGGCGGTGGGGGAGAAATCATTTATTTGCTAGCCTGCAAAACATCAAAATCCCCGTTTTACAAACTTTTCCCCCTTGTTAATTCCCTTACGCCCAAATAAAAGGTTCCTTGCTTACTGCGCATCCCTGACGATAAAAAAGCACGACGTACACGCGAGTTATATTAATGCCTATTATATCTGGTTAGAAGCATTTTTATGAGCTGGCATAATACTCCTATTAAATAATTTTAATGCGACAACTGCGTTATAAAACCAGAGCATAAAATGCAAACGGCGTTTCTCAAGTTTTTTTAAGGATTTCAATAGAGTAGGAAACGGCGTTGTCACGTCACTAAACTTTCAATCAAACGTTCTTCAACACAGATGACAACGACACATACTTAGGGAAGAACATAAAACATTGCTCAGTATATTACACGATTTGTGTGTGTGTGTGTGTGATTTTGTTGTTGAACAACTCCTAAAATCGAGATTCACCGCCTTGCTTAATTGTATGCACTGTTTGCCTGCAATAGGGGGAAGATATGCACTACAGAATAACATTGATTGATGCACCAAGACGATAATTGTACTTTAAATATAATCAGTAAATATAATTTATCCTAACATAATTCTTACATGAAATTAACGCGTCTTTCTACTGTCCAATTAAACAAAAATTCAGTATCCAGGAGCTATGGATATTGAGAAAGTCGGGAATTATGTTTGAAATGTGCGTTAAACACCAGTTTTTGCTTGAATTTCCTGTGGAAGGGGTCCTTTAAAATCCTTAACAATTTTCCAACAAATTCACTAGACACCCTGATTTCTAGTTTGTGATAAACTAAAAATAAACAATTGTATATCCTTCAAAGTAAACAAACCGGAAACAAAAATAATATTACAAACATACAAATATTGTAATCTTGACAATTCAAAATAGTGTGATGCAAAACCTTAGAATGCGTGACATTTGTTACAAGTTATCTTAAAACATATTTGCCATTGGCATATCTGTCAAACACATTTCCGAAAAAGCAGCAAGATTGACATTTATCACACCAAGATGGTTTACATGTTAACTTTTATTTTAATATATTCAAATATATTACGGTAATACCCCTTGTATAATGTAGAAACTCTTCCATTTTATTGCAGGAAATGCACCATGCACCCTTCCATCTTCCACGAAATTCTCCAGCCATTCCTAGAATTCTAAGTTTCACAATGTGAGCAATGAATGACAAAGGGAAACAATTATTAATTCCCTATTCCGAAACACCCCTGTATAAAACGCATTTTTCGTCGTTCAGTGACACTTAAAACGTCTCATTCAAATGTTGTGTGGGGATAAAACTACAAGTTTTTCCTCGAAAACACTTGATTTGTCAATACATTTCTTCTCATGCAAATTAAGAAATAAAAGAATTATATGCAATTTGTGGGTAACAAAAGAAAAGCACAATAAAAACGCCTCGGCCATAAAACTGTACGAAATCTGCGGAAAACAACACGTTTGCCGCGCTCCTTCAATAGGTTTAACCCGCTAAAGTAGGCTTAAATTGGAAGACATAAAAGTGTTTTAAGAGGAAGGATATGGTTAAAGAAAATGATGCTAAGATGCGTCTATGAATTGAAAATGATGCCGGTAGGGGGTTTGACTTATTGAAGGGATAAAAGTTTCAGCACGCCACAGGATATGATAACAAAATATATGCTAATTATATCATACTCGACTCCTTTTGGGGCTCCTTTGTTTTTTATCTCTGCAAACACGGTTGGTGGTGTTTAGAAAAATGTTTTACACAAATATTGCGCTTATGGGGAGTGGGTAGGATGTGGAGCAGAATCCATTATCTTAGGCTTAAGAATCGCAACCCCTATACACATACCATTGAATTCAAAAAGGCCATGATCAAACTGTATTAACCAAGAGGGGGCTTTTTGAACTTTCCGTGTATTAAATTCGAGCCAAAGAATGCGTATTGCTTTCCCAAATAATAATAATAATAATAAAATACTTTATCCTTCGTCAAAAGTGCTTTTCATAGATTTTTTTCCATTTTGGGTTATCCGGGCGCCATATTGAAATTTTGATTGATGATGATGAAGTTGCAACTATTATGAGATAGGAAAGCAAGACGTGGTTGAAAACGTAGAAGAGGTATATCTAAGTGATATAGAGATCGATGCTTAACATTTCTACATTCTAGTTTAATAAAAGATTTTAAATTTTGTTTAAATATTTAAGCTTTATGTGAACATTCATTATCGGTTTGCATCTTTCATACGCGAGCTCATCAAATTATGGCTTGCTGCTTGTACGTACGGGAAACCGAAGTTAAGGGCCTTTTACTGTACAAGACGATCCTAAAGTTCAAGCAGCATTTAAATTACGCTATATACTTGATTAATGGCACTTGTAAGTAAATACGGAATAATTAATTCAAGTCTCATTCCTTCTCACTTCTCTGCATTCTAGGAATTTTTGGTGGTACACAATTTTCTGTTTGTAATAAAACATTTTTTTAAAAAATTGTATATAACTGTTGCATAGTAACAACCCTTTCCTCCAAATACGAAATATTATTTAGTTAATTGGAATGCTCTAGTTTTCGTATTTTTAATTATATAACTACATAAATTTACAAGTTAGATTGTAAGATCAAAAGCAATTTTCATTTTCATAAAAATATAAAAGTAAAAAACTAGAATTTTGGCGGGCTTATAAATCGTGCAGTCATTTCGGTGAGAAAAAAATTCTGCTGCTTGCCTAAATTACGATATCTCGTAGGGTGAAGTACCACCTTTGTTTTGGATAACCTCCAAATCGGTGCATGACTTCATCAAGTGCGTCAGTTTGAACCATATGAGTCTGATGAACCAACCAATTCTTTCAACGAATTGCACGTCAAATAAGCAAGCCACGTTAGAACTGAATGGGGACCGAGGAATTTGCACAAGCGTAATTTAAACAAAAGATAAATCATTACTACTGCTGAAAAATGCCTTTCTCATAACAAAAGTTTCTTAGCAAACTGGTAATATTCCTTTTAGCCTCATTCCAGATAAGAGGTTCGCTTTCTAGTCCATTATACGTCACGTTTGCATCCACTGGGGGCAGCCGTATTAGTGTATTCACCGTGTATTCTTCTGTCCATAACCTCTATAAGCACGCATTCAAGAATCCTTAAATGCATCCTACAATTGGCTACAAGAATCTTTAAAAGCACTGTACAACTGGCTACAAGAATCCATAAAAGCATCCTACAACTGGCTACAAGAATCCTTAAAAGCATCCTACAACTGGCTACAAAAATCTAAATTTATTTACTTCAATTACTGTCAGACATATAGAAAGCCAAAATCACAGATTGGAAAGGACTTAGGGACAGATCCTTGAATCGAGTAACTTCAAAGGGTATCCTCAGCATGAAAACTGGCAGAGCGATTTAGAAATTAAAGCCACAAAAAAAAGTCAAGTGCTGCTACAGTCAAAATATGGCAAAGAACGAGGGTTAGACGGATGTACCAGAGTGGAAAAAAACACCCGGACCAACAAAAAAAAAAGATTTGTCAGATAAAAAGGATGTTGTTAGAAACGAAAGAAAAGATACCGTTCTCCACATGTGGATTTCTCATATACGTATTTTTTATCATCTAACTCATTTCTTTTTTTCGTCTTCTGCCAAAGATCAAATTGATATATGCCACCCAGGGGACTACATGAATTCACACCATTGTCTTCAGCGATTAAATAAAAGTCATCTGGGTGCATAATGGTTTATCAATTGCCAAAAAAAGCCTTTTTTGTTGGTAAACACAATGCCAGCTTTTGCCTCTACAAAGAGCCTTTATGACTGCTCTGATGATAAATAGACGTTTTTTTAATCCTTTGATCTTCCAAAATATGTCAGCATATTGCGCTTCAAAGTACACAGTCAACAGTATTAGTACACATCAGCTTGTTACTCGTGTCGCGAGTAATGATACTTAGTTACAGACTGAACCCAAAGAGAAACTTCCAACCCCCACCCCATTTCCCCCCATTAATGAAGCCAACATTTTCCACAAAAAATACAACAATTTCAGCAATATTGACACTATGAATCATCATACCATAGCCTTGAAGGCTGGAATCGCTTTCTTATTGAAAAAAACAGAATAATTTCGGTAACTGAGCAGACACCATGCTGGGCATCAAACAAGGGTAGCATCATATAGTGTTGCACATTTTGGTTTAATTGCTGGTATAAACTGAACATGTTTCAATGGTACATTGTTCTGATCGTGGAGTCGAGGTTTTTTTTGTGCTTCAGCGTGCCAGACATCTTGGCGTTGCCAAGCCATATTTTCCCAGTATATATTCCTTGTTTTCACAAAAAGCTGACATTAATGATCTAACGAAAAAAATTCCACACTTCCTTTACTTTTTTGAAACTATTCAAAACCATATTTCTGGTGCTGGCCAAACTAAACTGAAATTTTATTTATGTTCCTCTCCCTACCCGCATATCCCTGTTAAAATTCAACGGGCAAAACCTGTTAATCCGGTCAGATGTCGTTTTAATCGTGCCATTTTTCCTTTAGTATCTCAGCGCCTTAGAACAACCCCTGCTTAGGATTGTTCTCACCAAACAATGTGCATTCACATCTCAAAATTATTTATGTAACAGCTCAAGATTGCCACTCACCTGTTCAAGGGTTTACCCCCTATGATTACCAAATGAGCGCCGTAATAAATTCAAGTGCATGTACTCCTAACATTAAGCACGCTTGTACACAAAACAATTTAACCGAGCCATCGCAAACAACTTTTTTTTTTAAATATTAATAAAAATGTTCAAGTGTACTCACTCGTAATATAAAGGTGAGCCGGGCGACTGAGAAGGGTGCCCAATTTGGTGGTAACGGTGCAATGATATTTCCCCGTATCACTCGTTTCACCATTCCCGGCGGAAGATGAACCACCACCGCCGCCGCTACTTCCACCCCCGGCGTGTTTCTTGAAACGCACGCGCCGGATGTAGAGGGAGCCATTGGTCAAAATTTGCCTTCTCGCATCATTGACTAGCACATCCTACAAAAAAAAGCAAAAAAAAAAACCGTGAGAATGTTTAACATATAATTAGTATTATCAGGTGATATCAGAGGATCATGCAAATTCCCCATGTAATCAGAAACCGTTTCCAATGTTGTAGAGATGTGAAATCTATAAAGCACGTTTTTTTGCTAGGTGTTGATATTTTAGCTATATTATTAACCAAATATGAACAGTCCGCCGAGTAACCAACCAATAGAAGTGAAATTTCGATAATCGGAGATTAATTGTATAGTGGTGATAACATCTATGAATCACCTATGCCATTTAATTAAACAGCCCTTTGAACTTGTGGTTGAAATTAAGTAATCACATCTTTTAAGCCAGAAGGATTAAAATCATAAATGTCACCATATTCAGGGTGTGCAGTACCACAATATTTGTCAAAATTCAGAAAAAAAAATGTGGGTTTTTTATATAAAGATTTTCTTGTTAGCAGGAATTTCCCGACACGACGACACGCGGTCAGGAAATTTCAGCATATCCTGGCGTTTAACAACACGAGTTTGAAGTATAAAACCTGGATTTGAAAAATTTGAAAAAAGGAGATGATAAAAATCAAACAGTATAAACCAGTAACATCGAAAAACAAATGTCTATACATTTTGTGAACCGCACCTTTATGGTACACGAGTGCACCTACAATCTACTGCACGTACTCAGAATGCAAGTTCTTACCATCATAGTTATCTGAGCTACAAAGTAAACAGTATTTTGATCAAATAAAGATGATATTAAGTATTATGATGCTTTTTTTTTTCTTTCTTTCCGGTATCGTTAATGTCGCAAAAGGCTTGTCACCATAACGCAGTTATGCTTCAATAGGTATTCAACAGTGAGCAGGAGGAGAAGGAGAGGGAGGATGAAAGATGGAATTTTAGGTAACAGTTTCTTAAAATGTTATTCAAATAAGCCATGGATTCAATTTTGAAAGGTTTTTTTCTCCACCACACAGTCGAGTGTGTCACCCGAAAGCGAGGTTGTCTCGGTGAAACGACTTTGACGACAGTATTGAAAACTCGAGGTAAGAAAAAACAGACCGAAGCTGTACAAGATTGTGTTCCTGAACTTGAGCTTGAATTGAGCATGTTACGTGTACGTAAAAAAAAAGCTTTCCTGTCAAACGTGAGGCTTGCGATAGAAAGCGTTTGATTGCATTGACAGCTTTCACTTTTCCCTTCATCATCTTCAGTTGACACTAATTATATAGGTACCTACAAATAGTCGGCTGGCAGCTTTAGCGTGGCTGAAATGCTCCAGGAATACCATAGCCATTATCACATCTTTATGACATTCCAGCCTCCTAAGACTGTCCAGCAACTAATTTGCAGGTACCTCATAATCTGATTAGCAGAACATTTGAAGCACTTTTGAAAACCAAAGATGTGTTCAAATAGGTAGCTGTCAGCCTTGTTAGCACTGTATTATAGCATGACATTCCAGCCTCCTAAAGCATGCAACTTATCCTTCCACGCAGAGGTAACATTTGTTATGTTTTAGAATAATTCCACATAAGGTCAGACTTTTAAGCTCACCTGTTATACTTATTAATACTCAATTATAAACTTTTCACCAGAGTAAATTCTATTATTAGTCTCATACCTATTTGATTAGAAAAGTTGTAGTTAGGACAAAATTAAACATCTATAATAAAGCTACATAAAGGAAGCCGAAACACTGTGCAAAGTATAAATATTGATTGATGGGTTATTACTACTTTAATCTCGCTGTTCATCTCCATAATTGAAGTTCAGCCACTTGCAGTAATAATAGAAAGAATATTAGTACCTTCAAATCGATGGCGACTGGAATGTAATTGGAATCACAAAGGCATGGTATGCATTCCTACCGCAAAACATTCCAGCCACGTATACGTTAAAAGGCTGGCAGCCACCTAGTATTTGAAGGTACATGCATGTATTGTGAAATTTTAATAGTGAAGGGAGGTGTACACAGTCTTTATGACCACCGTATATAGCGTACGTGGGTTAACACTAAACTCCATCAGATGGTTTCGGTTGGCTAGCACACCTGACCGGATTGAACAAAACTGAACTCACATTGTGGTACCAAGTGACATTGATGGGGTCATCGGGGCCGGAACTTGCCGAACAATCGAGCACGACCGGCTGATTTCGCTTTACGATCACGTCCTCCGGTTCCTTGATGAAACGTAGGCTTAGATCAATTCCCACTGAACCTGCAAAATAAACGAGCAATTAATAAAATGCTGCAAAGTCGGTAACTGCATTAGGATTTTCTAGGGTGTTTTGGTGCATTTTTAGCTCTGTAAACGCCTAAAATGTTTCTTAAACATATAATCCGCACGATGACATGTACACACACAACAACAACAAAAAACAGCTTAAAAATAAATATATGGCCGACCTCTTTGATGTCAAAATACGATGACATTACAATAAATTAAAGATATCGGGGTATCGCCGAGAAGGTAATTTTAATGAGAATTGGGCGAGTCATAAAAAGCGTCAGGCGAAAATAAAATAATAAAAAAAGAAATTTGTTGGTCCATAAAACATAATTTATCGTGCCATAGCGCTATAGATGGACTTTCGTCGGGTAACTAAGGACCGTTTATTTGAGGAACGAACAGGTCGAAGAATTAACTCTTTTGTAATAACATTTGTTAACGTTGGGTCATGGCGGGCATTATAACAAACAGTTGGAAGGACAAGGCTAAATGAGTATACTTGAAATTAAGATATGGTGTTAATGCCAACGAGCCACTGAAGAGGCCGTCATGGCCACTCATTAATTGTCATTAATCAATGTTCATATTTCAAGACCTAGGAGTATATATACTTCGCCATCTTGATATACGTTGTTTAGATACGCCAAAGATGCCCGCACAAGGTTTCCTTTTCAGATTTTGAAGACCATGCAAACCCCGATGATCGACATACAGTAATTAATTGAAATTAATAAACATCGTACGCTATAATTAACTTCCAATAACAATTTGAGAGTTAATATATAGCAGAGGTAAGTGAACCAAGTAACTTGGAATCAGATTACTTGCCGGATGCACCATGTTCTGTTTAATTAAAACGCCTTTTAATCGATTATTTCCATTGCCAATTAATTACATGTAATTTTTAATTAAAACAGTTTTAATGAGACATTACGAGTTATTGTTTTTTTCCTTTTAATTATATTTATTAGTTAGCGGTGAATTAACACTTGGGTGCGCATTTATATGTAATACGAGTTAAGGGGGAAATTAGGTTATCGTGGAATGCACCAACACTTAACAAGGTCAAATTTAATTACTAATTCGGGAGAGCTATAGAACAGGCATTCAATGTCAATAATTCTTTGCCACGCCATCTATAAAATAATAAAAAACAGACCATGCCAATATGAAACGAATAACTTTGCAAACAGATTAATTGCCGGATATATAAGTATGTACCTTGTTTCATTAAATTTAATCGGCGATAAAACACCTTTTTAACGGTTTTCCCCATTATTCTCATTGGTTAAAAGGCTGTCATCGGCAATTATATCTGATTATAATTTTTAAATATTTTTAATTAAGACTTTCAAGCCTTTCTAGGTTTTACGATTGCCATTTCCCCTTTTTTGACAACTCATTTAACAATCTCGTACCTAGTCATGGACAGGTCCTTGAAAACATTGAAACGTTCCAAAAGCAATCTTTTTAAAGATTGAAACGGGCTTTAGACGTGACGTCCCCAACATATTTTTCATAAATTTGAATGGTCCGTATGGGTTACCGGGGGTAGGGGTGGGATGGTACAATTTTGAAGGCAATTTGTGGATGTGCTTTTTGAATGCCCCCTGTTGGTGTAACCAGCCTATCTACCAGTTACATACGTACCGCGTGAACGTCTAGAGTTGTTAATATGGATCGGTCTGTTCAATTTTCATCCAGCTAATCCAGATCATCGCTTAATCCGGACCCTTCCAACTATTAGTCCGTTTAAGCTCTAGATTCTAATTAATGACGATTAAACTGCAGTTGGAAGCATCGCAAAGTTACAATAACTGCACTTGCCCCAGTTCATCCACACTATTAAGCGTTTTTTTGTGTGGTTTCTGTAAATTCCAACGTTTTACCAAACCTAAGTACAAATTGAACACCTGACCCACCACATGTAAAACTGGCACATAACACCCACAAAAATAAACAATGTCCGGTATGGACATTTGCTTGGGCTATAATTATGGCAGCTGTTATTGCTGACAAATGAAATCCCAGATTAGGCTATCAGCTTGGCTTATTCAGCAGCTTCGTATAGCTCGCAATAATTGTATTAGTGGCAAAGGGGGAGAGAAAAAAATAGGGATTTGCGTTAATCTCCTCGTTGTAGTGGGCATTAATGCCTCTAAACTCGAATTATTATTGGAGAAGCAGGCCTATATGGGCAATAGTATCCGTTGTTTCGTCGCAACTATTGATTATTTACCGTCGACGACGCGATTCTCGACTTTTGTCCTTCGTGCTATATAACGCAAGGAATATGGCAGCAAAATGAATTGTAGAATTCATTATTCATTGTTTCTCCACTTACGCACAACAATCTCATTCCAACATATTAGAGTGAGGGGAAAAGGTGAGGTTAAAAAAATATGCCGAAAGAGACGAATATATATACATGTATATACGGGAGTATTATTATACTTGAAGATTTCAAATACGAGAGATTTTCCTCACGGTATAAAAAACAGATGGTGTGTAGAGAAGCGTGCAACGAACACAAAAAAAGCATTAAAAAACAATTCTTTTGATAAAGGAGGTTAGGGTTGCCACTAAAGTGACGCAATGTGGAAGCCATGTTCAACTGTTTTGACTTTTTTGTAGCCCTTTTCACAACTTCGCCATCTTGCGTTCTTAGCCTCGCTAGCAAATTTGTTGTTAGCATTTTGAACTGGAGAGAACTGACTGGTTTTTATGCAGAAGATTCAAAATAACAAATGTAGAGAATAAATAGCATGTTGATAGGTTTGTAATTCCATGTATGTGTAATTGTAACTAATCTGTACTGCATTCACACTATATGCATAGTCTGTCAGATTTTTCAGCAGGTGTGCCGTGAAGGGTCTGTAAGCAAAAATGTAACTTATATGCACTAATTGTGATTAAAAAATGTTCATATGAGAGTAGCCACGTATTTTATTAAATACGTGACTTATTTTTTAGAACAAATCTCTCCTTAAAAAATATATGGTGTGCCGTGTCAATTTTGTCGAAATTGAAAGGCCATTTTGAAACGCCAATCTGGAAAGTGTTGTTAGCAACAAAATTTAACTGTTCAGGATAATTTTTTATTAAACTGAACCTTGCCAAAACTAAGACATTGAGAATACATAAAGATTTTTCATCTCAGCTAGCTGGCTTAAATTTTCAGAACGCAACATGTCCCTTAATGACACTAAGAACCATTAATAACCGTGATAGCCAAACAAGTTGAAATATCCAGGATATGTTTATTTATAAAATGTCTCAAAACATACAAGGACTCCCAAACAATCTGACTTTGGGAAACATCTTGAAAATCCCGGAACAAGTCAACCCTGTATATACACACATACGAGAAAAATTTGAAGAAATAAATTTACAAGCTAAAAATTCCAAGACGTGTTTATAACAAGTCTTTTTAATCGCATACTAAAAGAAACACAGACATTCTGACTTAAGAAACTTCCTGCTTAATACATAGTATATACAAACGATTTTACGTTTTCTTATTTTAAAATGTAGCTTAACTGCATGTACATAATATTAGAACAACTTTTGTTTTTCAAATTTGATTAGTTACATTAATTGAGCTGCTGATATACTTTTCTGTACGAGAAACTCCCTAAAAACAACCCTGTATTTCTGGACATGATTCATGCATGGTTTATAAGAACACAGAAGTAAAAAAAAAACTGAATTTATGTAATGGAGTAGCATGAAAAAAAAAGCAATGGAGGGTTATTTGATGTAAATGGTTGGGGTTGTTTAATGCCTATACAGTTAATGACAATAGGGGCAAAGTGAGTTGGGTGGCCCATAAATCAGCTTGTTCCCCCAACGTTGCACGCAACGTTAGCGTGCAATTGCACTTTCCCGTAGAATTTGCAACAAATGAAATCGTCATATGGTTCATTGAAATTTCCTGAATGAGAGAAAATGGTTGTTCCCCGACGCCAAATTTAAAACTACAAAACAGTTTTGCAAATTTTTCACAAATTCACTTTGCCTATGACAAATTGCTGGAAATGTAGCAAATGACTTTATGAAATAAGCCGATAAATTGCCATCTAAAGCAAACGGATTAAGCCGGTTAAATAACTTCATCAGTGAAACATCTGCTGAATTGCATCAAGAAGTGCAATTAAATGAGCCAGAAGTTGGTATGGTTATTAACACGTGGCGCATGAACGATGTTTTCAAGTCCAATCATGCACTTGGGAGGGAGGAGTTAGTCAAACGAAATTAATAAATTCAATAAAATTGAATTTGTCTTCAATGCTGCTTGATCATCGTTAAATATTGTCAAGAGTAAAACAGACGAGAAGAAAATAAAACTGTGGTATTTTATTGTGGGCGTCGAATTTGCAGCGTAGGTTTACATCATTAAAGTCACAAAGCACCCCACGGAGAAGATTATCAACTCAGCTCATAAAATTTGCCATAAATTTACAGTAATTCCTCGTGGGAAAGCCAAAAATGAAAAAAAAAAAAAAAAATTCTGCAAGTTATGTTTTCTAGCAAACAAGTCGAGAATAAACTCATATTCCAACTGGTACAAATGCGTTTATCATGACGAGTAAATTTAAAGAATTAGAAAGCAATAACGTCAAAGTGAATTTGTGAAACAGTTTGGGAAACGTGCCAAACACATGGGCGTCTTTAAAAAGGCTTCAACTTTATGTACAAGACAGTGGGTTTTTACAATTCTGTCCCAACACATTTTATTTTGAATTTTAGAAAAAAAGCAAAAACATAGAAAATGGTGGGAAAATGTACATGTTTGCTCACCAAGTTATCTGTTCAACAAACGTTTGGTGAAAAAACATGTTTCCAGAAAACATCGGTATTTTCTCAAGAGGCGGTAAACATTAATGGGGAAAGAATGTCTGCCGGTTAAGGCGCTCCTACCAAGGCCTGTATTCGAAAAATGTTCGTGAAAAAATGTTTCGATAAACAAGCTAGCAGAAATTGTGTTCACTTTTCGTGTTTGCTCTGGCGCGTGTCCCACCTTAAGAGTGACAAACTTTTCAATTCCTAATACGTTTCAAGTAATGACATTTATGTGAAAAATTCTAATCCCTTTATTATAACTGCTGCCAGGACAGTCATGCAACCAAGACAGTGGAGTGGACTCTTCCGCAGTTAAATCCAGGATGACCCCCGTTCACTATCATCATCGGATCGTTATCATTTCTGTTGTCTGATTGAAACTACAGCCTGGGGTATCATAACCGAATTTATGGCAACGAAAGTAGATGGCGCCGCAGCCAGTTACTTGTTCAAACAAACCACAAAAGGCACTTATTTGATCCACTACCTCAAACATGCAATTATGCAGTGATAGAGAGAAAAAAAATGGGCGAATTACAATTTATTTATCACATATATCTTTTCGTGCTTCCTTTCATTAAATATTTTCACATCTCAGCCCTGAAAATTAGTTTTGTGTGCGGCTGCGTGTGGACTTTTCCTTTCTATTTAGGTATATAATGATAGAAAATCACGAGTTTAAATTAACTGACCATTATTACAGAGCTCCCGATGATTTTTCGAAAAAAAAACTTGGGTGACGTGATGAACCACAAATGCAGCTTTCTTCAATTAACAAATGACGATATCGTGAGTGTTGCAAATTCATCAACATTGGCTTCCGTTCATGACAGCCTAACAACGTCCTTTTCGTTGATGTTATTATTAACACAAATCGCAAGAACTTTTTTTTAATATACTATATATGGCGCTATATATGGTTATATATGGAAGCAGATTTAATAAACCGAAAAACTAATGATGTTATTAAAAAGTGATAATAACAATGAAAAAAAAACACGCGAGAATTTCCAACAGGAAATTTGTTAAAAATGCAATTCTACGAGACCGATCGAACCACGAAAATCTTAGGTATTTATATAAACGAAGTTAAATTAAAAGTGCATACAAATTTAGACCGCAAAAGTTATCTATTTTAATAAGATAATATCAAATACCACGAGCGTAAACCGTTTTAACAAATTAATTTCCTGCACATTCAAAATGGATTTTCTCCAAACAGAACAATTCGTACCTCTCTCAGTTGTTGTTTAAGGGGGAAAAAATGTCAGTGTACATAAAATAAACAAATATTGAATTCAAAATGGAAATAGTGCGTCATCATTCTTAAGCAATTTCCTCTCTCATTTTTTAAAAAAATAAATGGAAAATAACTTAAACAAAAACGAATTGAACAAACAAGACTTAGTTTATATAAGTACATTGTGTATGTAGGATAAACAAGCATAGGAATTGTGATTATCATTAAAGAAAACTATAACAGTCAGCCGTCCATATATGTCACGTGCCCCTAGTGGCGTATGGGTATTTAGATATTGCATTTCCAACATGGCCGCAAAAAAATGTTTTAAATTGGAAATAAAAGGACGCGGTCATGTTGAAAATTCAACGTTAAAGGCTTGATTACTCTTTGAGTTCGCAGATATAGAAGTACAAAAAGATGAACAAATCTACAACGCTTTCTCTAATTGGACATCCTAAACTTTTGTTTCAAACTTGTAACGTTCAGAACAGAGTATTCATGGTCTATGACGCCGACGACGACAACAACTGAGTGCCGTGGTTCTGGGAATGTTTTATATGCTCTAAAATGATGGACCCTAGTTTTAACGGGTGGGGAAACCATAACTACACAAGTTACTTTGCAGAAAACAAAAAGATGCACATAATGTCCATCGGGAGAGAAAAAGAAATCAAAATCTCCATTTTACCATGTACGAACGCGTGGGTTTCAGGGGGTTAAACGAAAAGTCGAAGACCAAAGAGATAACAGGAATTGAATTACAAATCCTTAGAAAGACAGTCAAGTTATTCGAACTCTATCATTGTCCAATTTGCAACAAATGTGCGAGTAAACCAAGTGTTAGAATATTTGTCTAAGTATCCATATTAGTTAACCTCCCAAGATGGCGCATGTATCATACGCCATCTTAGGAGTGTAGATTATTATATCAGCAGGGATCCTCTGTTTGAATGAAGTAGTCATCTATCTGTATATTTATCTCCAAAATTCATTGACTTTTCAATGTTCCAAAGATAATGTCATTATTGTTAATTTCATTTAACAGAGCATGTACAATGATAGCCGAATATGATCTGTCATTGACAACATGGAAACAGCTTTGGGCAAAGTCAAAAAATTGTTCTTAAATAACCAATGCCACCGAAAGCATATTATGATGTCCAGTTAGCATCTCAAATCGACGGATACTTTTCGAACAAGCCCAAAACCCCACAGTACTGCCGATATAACTATATGGTCCCATTAAGCATATATGATTTGTATTTCCGAAAGACAACAAGCAACCCAGAGCGAGCTAAACGAATAAAATAAGGCTTTTATAGAAGGGGCTCCCGGTCCGTCTTATAGCTTTTCCTATAAAGCTTTACCCCCAAACATCTAAATTTGGTAGGTGGGTCCTCGCTAAATGTATTTGGATGTCGTAAAACGAAAGCCCGTATAACCCCGCTGCACCCATGGGGAAATGGCTAATAAATGTATAAACCCAGAATCCAAAATGTAATACACAGTAGTTAGTGAGGCCGAGGATATATCGATACAGCACACACCGAGGCAAGGAGAAGACACAGAGGAGAGGGAACGCCATTAAATCCAGCGGGGAAATGTCAGGCAATAAATGTTTAACTAAATAGGGAAAAGGCAAGGGAAAATGACAGGCGATAAAACACGGCAAATGGCATGTTTTTAAGCTGACGGCAAAGCCATGAACTAGAATTTTACTTTGCTTTTTTTTTTCTCTACCAATGAATGCAATTAAGTGCGTTGCGCTTGTGGGGGGCTCTCTCCCCCGACACCACATATTATATATCGCGATCCTCGAAGACCTTAATTGCTTATAGGATGGCACGGAACGACATCTCTATCAGTTTTGTCAATAAAAGATCTTCGTATCTCCAGAAATAAACCGATTTGTTTGAATCGGCCGGGTGTGTGTATTTAGCTTTATACTATATATGGAGCGAGGATAAGGATCGGATAGACGGCGCGATATTAAAATGGGGAGCGCTAACAGGACTTGGGATGGGAAATTTGGTTAGACAATCCGTCTTTTATCTAATGATCTCCTACACCGTGTAACTTAATTGTAATATCCCAATAAATGATCTTTTAATGAGAAACTGCCAATTCCCAGAACAGTTGCATTCTATTTCTCAACGGTGTAATTCGTTGCACGCAAAAACTGCACGAATGGAGTTTCACCTCTAGATCCGTTACAAGTACCAGGTCTCCAATAAACCCCGGACCTCCAGAAGAGCCACCAAACCATAGTAAGCATCATAATGCACCGGTATACTGTACAACATAATGCCTAAACTAATGTATGCATGTGGGATTAGCAATATGGACAAGCAATAGGAATTAAGGTTTTTTGTTTTTGTTTTCTTTTTTAGAGGCACGGTCGCGGTCAATATTTAGAGGATTTTTAGATTTTAGAGTTGTTCCTGGAATTTGCTTAGAAACAACTGTGTAAAACAGCTTACATCCCAGTAAAGTTACGCAAAACGCATCATAGATGGCGCTGGGTATGTCGAGGGGCCGCTTGCATACAAAAACCGAACTTTGCAACAGAGACGTGGTCATATTTTTATGGTAACCCCGGGCTTTGGCATAAACAGTTTTTATTTATCCTTCCATGTATCAACCCCTATAAATATCGGATTTAAATCACCAGGAACAAAAAACAACCTCATGCAAATGCACAGGATCACCACCGTATACTAACCGGCTATAATAATGTTCATCGTGAATCTGTATCTACACGTACACATCCCGAATATAAAACGAGACAACAGAAATATGTGAGCATGCAAGAAATTTCCGATATTTTAATATCATGATGGAACAACTTGTTCTGTTTATTTTTTGCTGGCTTTATTTCAGAATGTATAGCGGGTATTAAACACGGGTTAATGCACTGTATGATAAACAGCCAATTCAAACAGAGGTGGGGCTTGCTTTCGCCAATGTAGCTAATATTTAAATGCATGGCATTAAAAAGTCACACCTTAACTGTCATTTAAGCAGGATCGTGTTGAAGCAACAATTTTGCGAATTGCTTTTATTATCACGAAGCAACAAGGCAAGGCATTGAATGGCGTGTGTGTGTGTATTTAACGCCGGGTTAATTAACGCGCATGCATATTGCTGGTCTATATATATATATGCACACACATGGATCGATAAGATAAGTGTTCATAAACAAAATCAATTTCTTGGATATAGATGCGCAAACTAAATTAAGGTAATTTACGGAAGCGCATTGTGGAAATTTAATAAACTAATTAGAGAAGGGAGTGGGTGTAAATTATGCCGAATTCGCCTTTTGTTTTCCTGCAAGATCAATATCCGAAGAAATTACACGCACCAGCCCAGAAATGTCACAACATGTATTCGCCAAATTATGATTACAGTAATTAACTGGGTAGTAACGAGTGTTCCTAGTTACACATTCGGTCACCATAACCGAGCTTCATCGGCTTACAGTCCGCAATTAATTGTATAATGAGCGTAAATGCCTATTCCTATCATCGAGTGGGGAATTAAATATTAACCGCTGGTCAATCCTAGCTGTTTTAACATGTACTAACTAGACAATTCCAGACGTTACCAACCAGGGTATTAAAGCGCAAAGGTTTATGGTCGAGCGCACGCGGATCTTGATTAAAGAGATTTACGCTCGGTTGCACAGGTCCTGGATAACAGCATGCGGTGATTAAACAAGAGTTTAAATAAATGATTATAAGTGCCAGTGTTTGTATTGAGTATGGGAGCATTAGAAAACTTATTACTGACGCCATTACAAAAAAAAAACAGTATTTTCCCACTGCCAAGAAGTATACTTGTGTATAACAAATAAACATATTTGTTATACACAAGTATAAAATGTTCAAAATGTTCAAACATATATTGTATAACATTGACAATTTTCAGTCTTACATTCCAGTACTTTTCGTAAGGCAGTTAACAGAAAAAGTTGGTGTTAATCAACGCATAATTTCCATTGCTTTTGTCAAGTCTGCTTAAGAAAAAACTGAAAATTTGGTTATTGCAAACGTAAGTAAAATTAATTTCTTTTTGTCCTCCAAAACTACCAAACACAAAAATGCACCTTATATGTGGCCTCAAAGAATAAATGAGGCATGTTCTCAGGCCTAGTTAGAAAAAAAATCCTAACAAAGCCAGTACGTTTCAACAAGGTTCAATGTCAAGGTTTTTGATAACTCTTAAATGTCACTGAGCGAAATGGCTTCTTGGAAAATTCCGTCAATTAAGCTAATTTATATCTTCGACTTCATTAAAACCGAACTGCAACAGTTTATTTCGGCCTGTGCTTATTTCGTGGGGGGCATTTCGACGGTTTTCATTAAAAATGATGTTGATAAATTGACGGTTAAATTTCCCTGACCTTTAGGTCGTTTCGGACAGAAAATTTCGAGACTTATTTTCTGGACACCGAGTGAATTTAAAACGCTTTTTATTAAGGTAATATTTTAAAACAATTAGGTGACTTTGCCGCTTGACATGTGCGGGGGTGGAGGCCAATCAAAAACGAAATGGAAGTATTTATCCACCAATGAGAAAATAATATGTTATTCGACCAAAGTGACCTCTATCCATGACGTCATATCTGACGATGTATTACTTGATTTACTGAAATTACCCAGATGCCATTTTTGAACTCATCAAATTGGTTGGTTGCTTCCAATTACCAAGCAACACTTCAGAAAATTAGGCAAAATTATGTTCACAAAAAATAATTCTCACAGGACCCCAGTACTTTGTGTCGTGTTGATTGATGCCATATTTCTAGAGTATACAAATTTGGACGAGAACTTGATTTTGTCCCCGTCTTGAAGGGTCAAATATAGCGACATCTGCTTGGAAGCAAATAATACAGGCGCCATGAAATTCTGGCTATATATATTTTTTAAATAAGTTTCAATACGAAAATAGCCTTGGTTTCTTCAAAACATATCTCCTTGAGTTAGTTTTCACATTTTGAAAGTGTGTTCAAATTGTAAATAAATCAATCTTCTTTCATTTTGAACTTCCCTGACTTAATTGTAAGCAATGCTGTATGTATCAACTTATTAGTCATTATATTAACAGGAGATAGTACAAAAGTTTCAATTAATTGCATCCATTGAAGACGAAGAATTAATCCGAAGAAGTTTCAATTAATTGCATTCCCCAAAAGGGGAATTAATTCCCCATTTCAATATGATAGAGTTGATAGAGTTGATAGAGGTTGATAGGTTGATAGAGTATGACATATTTTGTCTTATCTCGCAACTAATAACTACCTTCAGAATATGTAATAGTGTTTTGTTCAATGTCCTTGCCTTTTTCAAAGTAAGTCTCTTTCTCTGATTATTCCAGGTCTTTCCAATTTCCCAGGAAATTTCCAGGTCTGAGAGAATCCTGTTTTTAAGATGTAAATTTAGGAATAAAGCTTAACATAATGCTGAATGTGTGAACCTCAAAAATGTCATGAACCTCATCATAAGTGGTGATTAGTGTTTATGAAATATACCGATCCAAAAACTTTTGATATCATACAATTCTTTTTCAAATACATATTGGTGAAGTTGAAAGAAGAGGTAAAAAGCATAATAACAACGAAATGTAATTTATACATAATTGCCAATTCAGATACGAAATTTTGAGAGCAGCCCAGACAAATCCAAAGGGTGAAAAACAGATCTCCTACCCACACCTGACTAAAAACTATTTGCACATATCGTGGGAGAATATGAGAACAATAACCAAACCATATCATTTTTTTAAAGTAGGCCAACTCCGATAGCTACAAACTAGCAACCTGACATATCTGTGCGTATATGCATTCATAGCGGCAGTGGCCTTATCACAAGACTACATACCACACTTTCACGTTTGCTACTAAAGCAATAATCACCACAAAAAACTAGGCATTCATTCCATTGGTTCCCCCCATCTACTCCCCCATTCAAGTTCGGGGAAAAGGTCATTGACTTGCCGAGTCAATTAGAAAGTCACGTACAGATCCAATACTTAGAATTGCCACATTCCCCATCACGTTTTTTGGAAGCAAATTCCTCTTAACATTGCAATCATCATTTTTTTCCCCTAATGCTATTCTCACCTTCTATAATATACACATAAGTTCACGTACAAACAAACTATATACATAGACCCCTACCAAAATGTTCATCAATGTAAACAAAAGACGAAAAAAAGACACGTTCCACATGGCAGATCCTCGCTGTTTTTAAACAAATCTGTATTGGGTATCCACGATTTTTTTGTAACTTTTTTACCCGGGGCCATGGCATTACTTTTCTCAGATTTACCCCTTTTTTTCACGTAGGCCCCCCTATTTTTTATTTTCATTTTTGGGAGAAGGGAAGGTTAGGGTTGCACAGGGAGAAAGAAATGCGTAGAGCTTCTTAAAAAAAGGATTATATCGAAAATGCACTAGTGCAATACTAAATATAAATTTCACCTGGTTTAAGCCTACAACACGAGCATTATAGCGGTTAGGAAATTTCCAAGATCAAATTAACCCTGGCATACTTACGAAACCATTACGCTTTTCTCTATTGGCACAATTCAGATAATAGCACAACTTACCTAAAAAGAGAAAAAAGATAAAACACATTAGTTAACATGAAACTGGATTTGGGATAACTAATTTCATTTCACTGTGAATTATGGTCGTGAAATCGTCAAACTAGATAGGATTTCATTCTAGCTAAAAACCGAAATGAATAGAATTTGTTATTAACAGTTTTGGATGAAATCCATTCCGTGACTATACAGATAACATATTTCAACTTGTTTCACAGTTTTTAACATATTCCTTTCAATAAATAATGCAATAACATGTAAAACCACGCTAGTAATTATTGAAAGCCAATTTGTTTGCAGTTCAAGTGGTGTAAATTTGTATATAATAATTTCCTATTTATTCTTGTTAATGCATTTCAAACGCATGGTTACAGAACAAACAATATGCCGCAATCACGAATATAATGCCGCTTAAAAGAATGGAATAACACTTCATATAGAAATAAAATTCCGCTTATTATCCTTATATAAACGCAGTATTTGTCGTCACGCAATTTCATATGATGGAATAAATCGCTTTTAAGCCACTCTTTTCTTGGCCCTTGACCTTCCCTAATCACATTTTAACTGAAGGCAATGCCATTTTTATATTATACGCGAGTTTACAGTCCCATAAATTTCAACGGGTTAAATAAATGAAACGGTATATACATTACACAAACTCACAACGCAAACATTGCATTATACATATATATCCAACAAGCAGTTTCAGTTTCATATTATATATATAAACGATCGATTATTTCACTCGAATAAATTGTATTACGCATGCATTCAAACATATTTTTATTTAAACAAATAAAATGGAATGAAGCCAAATCGCGCAAATTTGCAATTCAAATATATGTTCTAGTCAAATTTTATCAGCCAAACAAAAGCGAAATCCCGGTATTGGGCAATTAACA
This sequence comes from Ophyiulus pilosus, assembly GCA_033995625.1. Classification (NCBI taxonomy): domain Eukaryota; kingdom Metazoa; phylum Arthropoda; class Diplopoda; order Julida; family Julidae; genus Ophyiulus; species Ophyiulus pilosus. The sequence goes on along the minus strand of JAUJYV010000009.1, from coordinate 143,102 downwards.
CAAGGGTTGGTTTCGAATTCATTTATCCTACTTAGTGCTGCCTTAGTGTTGATGCGTGCCACGATAATCTAATTTGATAAGCTTATTATACACCGAGATCAATTAAGCAATAAATACGGATTATTAATTCCAGTCTAATTGGTATCGTTGCATATATACGAGCGTATAGGAATCCTGCTGCGAGGCTAGGAACTGTCATACCTGTATACTTAAGTGTATATTTTTGAAATCTGAACTTGTGCTATTAGAGAGATTGAGCCAGCCAACGCCTTAACGTTAGAAGCGGGAAGGGAGAAGCAACGGACTGAACTAACCAATGAACTAACTGAACTTCATGAGTGCGCATGCGTGGTTCTTCCCTTCCCGCCGAACGTTAAGGTTATCGTTAAGGCGTTGGCTGGCTCAATCTCTCTAATTGGCTCATGCATGTGTAGTCTAATGTAATTTAGATGAAAATTTGGTAACTAAAGTTTCAAGTCAGCACAGAAGCCACATTGCTTATTTTGGCCATGGAAGCCATTAAATATTTTTATGCATCTCCGCCAATTACGTTTTCAGGATGCATGTTTAACGGTACACTCAATAAGCCGTAACAAGAGAAATTATCCGTGTACGGCCTGCTAAAGTGTTCAAGGGGTTTCAGATTGTTCACACGATCCCCTAGTGTGAAAACGAGCCCCAATTTCGGAAACAAATTTCATTTTCTCAACTGACCATGCGTAGTTTTTAAACAGGCGTTATTTTATTAATACACATTTTAATGGTTTGTAATTGGGGATCAGTGTACAGTGTTCACTCCAATTATAAGCTTTTTTTTATTATTAACTGCCTGTTATGAGAAAACATGATTCTATAACAACATCAACTTCTATAACTTAAAATAGCAAAATGATTTTCGGTGTAACCAACTGCATGGTTTAGGTTTTAATTAACCGTAAAAATATCATCCATTTAAAGGACAAAGAAGTTTAGAGAACTGAAAGAAAATTCCCTGAAAATCACTGTCATGAAGATTATCACATCAGGTGATTTTGACCATCAGGTTTAACCCATTGCTATTAAACTAGAAATGCAATTTTAGTGGATTTTAAGATGGCCAATTACTTAATCAATCGTTAAGTTTCATCCATTTAAAAGGCTATAAAGACCTTAAGAAAATTGAACGAAAATTCCATTAAAATTACTGTCACGAGGGTTGTTATATGAGGTGATTTTTATCCCTTGTAATTAAACTAGAGATGCGATTTTTGGTGGGTTTTATTATGACCATATAATTAATCGATCGTTAAGTTTTCATCCATTTAAAAGACTATAAATGGCTTAAAAACACTACTATACATGAGAGGCATGGGTAGCTCAAATTCAAAAATCACAAACAATGGATCACTCCGTTCCAGTCATGAGTCATAGAGGTCAGTCTTTTGATTACATCCTTGTTCTTGGGGAGTGCTGCCCCCAACCCCCTTCTTTTTTTGAAAATTCGCTTCGATGGAAATTCAGGTGGCGTTTATGCAGTATCGAATCACTCATGCAAGAGATGGGGGTTACGAATCCCCATATTTATTAGAGAACAACGCGGCCGAAATAATTCATTTTATTCTAGTGTTTAGAATGTGGGGGTTTCATATATTCTCGTTTTTACAGGAATTTAATATCAAGGCAACGCGAGAGAGAAAGAGAGAAAAAAAAGTTCTGCTTTTGGTCAAATCGTTGATTTTCAAATCCCCGAAACGTCGTCCAATCAATCAATCAAAACAGAATCGAGTTTTCCATGGGATTTTTTGCTTTGCCTAAAGGCCCTAAACCCCCTATATGCCAACGTTGGCCTTAAATCTTGGTCGTTGACATTCCAGACACGTAGTTTAAAATTACAATGTAGCGTGTGTCCCTCCGAATACGTATAATAGATGGGCACTCCTACCAAATACACGTTTTGAAATACAAAAAGATGGATATTAAAATAGCGAATGGTTGATGGGGGAGGAAGGGGGCACTGCACATCAGCATTCTGAAATGGTGCGCAGAATGCGTGCTGCATGATGGCCTGCATAGAAAGGGCACGAGGTGTGAAGTGGGTAGTGGAGTGCCCATGCAGCCCCAGCTCAATGACACTCCCAACGCCCATATTGAGTGGTCAGTTGGCCGATGCTACAGGGAGTGCTTCATGTGCCTTTGGATTACAATTTAGTGACCATTGCATGAAAGGCATCAAATGGTTAATGCACGACATTCTCTGGCAGGAGCGCCGCTGCTTTAGACAGTATATGTAAATTCATGGAAGGTGCTGAACAGTCTTAATATGGCTGGAATGTCAATGTAAATATGATATAAGACTTGTATGTATATTTATAAGTAATTCCGTTTTATGTCTGCTTCACAATATACAGAAAACAGAGAACCGAGTAAAAAAATTAGGTAAGTTTGCTGTCTGCTGCAACAGTTAACTGAAAAGTTAGGATTGAACTTTGATTGGAGGAAAACTGGATCTTTGCGTAAGGAGGAGCAATAGTGGTAAAAATAAATGTCCATGCAAATTATAATTGGCATGTTGTTTGAACTGTTTTTCTATTTTTATAATAAGTATTCACTTATTTTCAAATTTACGCATACATAAAAAGGGAAATTTGAAATTTCTATACAACAGCAGCTGTTAGACGAACGACTTATTCTCCTTGGGGAAAATAAATTTTGCAAATATGATCATCTGCAAAAAAAAAAAAAAATAAAGCATGCAACTGCATGCTTTATTATTTTTTTATTTTTATTTTTTTGTTCATCTTTATGAACAGTTTGGTTTGAACTCTGATTGGAGGAAAACTGGATCTGGATCACCTTATAAAGCATTTAACAAAATCAACGAAAACAAAACATGTCGAAAAAGAATGAAGAATCACTTTTATGGTTTTTATGAGTTTGGAATCATAATAATTTTGACTAAACGATATTGTATACTTATAATTCGGATTACTACTGACTGACAGTACTGACTCCATATAGTAATGCACCTGAATTTAAAGTTACAAGTCGGCCAAGACTGAAATATGGATCTGTCTAAATCTTGGAGATCTATAGTGCATATACAGTACACACAAGAAAATAAGCTTCAGGAGCCAATAAATCAACAAGGCGTGGAAGGTGCTGTTCTGTACGACATTCCACGACTCTACTTCGACCAGGAAACCGGAAATTTGCTCATAATGACAGTCTAGAACAGCATCTTTGTGAGGTTTCAACGTGATTTTTCTTTTATAGAAGCAAAAAAAAACTTTTCCAGGTTACTAAATATACTCGAGCCGGTGGACACTGCAAAGGTTTCATTTCATGCTAAGAATAGCAACTAAGCCAGCAAAGTCCTTTTGCCAAAGCGCCGCCTCAGTGATATTTCTTACTTCACCCACGCAAGACCGTTTCCATATGCGATGAAATGCTTCTTAATTTTTTTCTTCATCGTACAAAATGTATCCATCCTCATGCGAACAGCGAAAACATTTTTGTTTCAACTACCCCTACGGGCATACAAAATACCATTGCTGGTTACAAGAAATTATCTGTTTTAGGTGGAAAATTAATGTTACCTAGTAGTTATATCCTACAAGCTTAATTATATAAAGTGAAATTATTTAAAAGCTTGAACGCACAAATAAAAATGCAAGTGTCCTTTTCTCGAAATTAACAGATTAGTTTCTGGTCGTGGACATCAAGAAGGCCATAACTTTCTTAGTATAGACTTGTCTTAGCCAAACAAACACTTAATCATCACTTAGTAATTAAATTTTAACGACAAACCAGGTTTGCTGTAACCACGATTTTCTTCTTGAAAAATTTCTTCATAAACCAGTTAGCCCATTTGCGATGAACAAATATTTCAAACAAACCTATTGTCGTTAATTTTTTTAAGTGCTATACGTGGGTAGATTCGGGAGTAAATATATATTTTCTGTCAAATTTCTATAATTTTATATTGCATTTTGCTATCAGATTGCAACAGTGTTCCTTAGTTACAATACCGATATTGGTCTATGTGCTACACGCAGTGTGTGTGTTGAATGACCAAGTATACAAAAAGGGTGGGAATAACATCCAAAGGGCAGGGAAGATATGTGATGGAAATCTGAAACAAAAAGATACAAGAGTGGCGATATCTCCATAACCGTTTCAAAATGATTAGCTCAGGTAGGTATTCATGCCAACAGGTGTGAAGCCATCGCATTTGCCGCATTTTTAAACGACTCGTAATTTACGTTCTTTACAAAAAGGGGTGCAGCAACACCATTTTACGGCTTTGCGTTTTTATGCCTTTCTATTTTAATGTGACAGATAGCTTTTTATTACTTTAAAATTGGGCCAACTGCAATAGCGCACTAATTAATAAAGCTGCAAACGAACAAGGGGGCGTTCTTTTAGAAATTTCCCTCCTTTACCGTGTATCACAATAGGTTGTCCATTTCAAAATCACAGCGCCATCTATGATGCATTCTATGCAACTAATAAAATTAGGTGCCATGGGGAAAGTGAATAATGGTATCCTATTATTTGTGTGTGAAAGAACAAAGAAAATACATCTAAAAGTTTTGACAGCACTGGAGGGTAGTGCAAATGCAGTCTACAGTGCGAAATAATGAGCAAGCAGGTAGATGGCGAAAAAGTACCGAAATAGATAAATACGTGGGCCTGAGTCACTTATAAATAGAAAAACATAAAAGGCAAGAGGTCAACGAACACACTTGTAATGGATTTTCCATACTGCCAAATATAAACGAAGCGGTTAACTGCAAAATCTTGTAATTTTTATTCCCGTTTCGAGATCAGGGTAACCGGAGCGTTAGTACATTAACGACTTTTTTGTCTTTTCATCCAAAATGAGGGGAAAGCAGTAATTAGTCGTGTATATCCTTAAAGAATTGCTTTTTATTTAATTAAAAAAGCCAAGTTGCATCTACTCTACAGAGTACAGGACCACGATAGTGTAGACTTACAACTTACAATTTGGTCAACGTGACTGTGCTAGTCACGTGTCATCTGTAGGAATAAGCTCCAGTCGTTATAAAAAACATTTACATATTACCATTGAAAATTCCTTCATGTTATAGGTTTGACGTCTAACATTATTCGAATTTATAGGGCGACGATGAATAGAGTAAAACACCCAAACCCTTATAAATTTAATAACCATGCACTGACAAAAGTAATTTATTTTCTTTTATTTGACACTAAGGGAAAAAAAAGCATATCTTGTAATTTATGACTCGTGCACAAGGATTATTGACATTATGATAATGGCATGCGTGATTAGCCTTATCCTATTTTCAATAACTCATTGCCTACTTCAAAAACGTCGCTAAGTCTTGGCTCAAAATACAGGGTTTCCACAAAGTCTTATGTTTCAAACGACGAATATGCTTCCCATCAGAAAGTTCTCTAAAATTATGTGTAAATGTATTGCTTTATTGTGCAGTAAACTGTATTAGCTTTTATAAGTAATAATTGTATAATATTTTGAGACTGTGGTCACACTGTATTTTCGACCCATTTTTTCGTTATCAACGACTACATTTCTAATGAATGTGGTAATGCACCATTACATTTAAAAGAGCATATAATTACATGTACTTAGAAACACAATTTCGCCTACATGAATCTTTGAAAAGCAACAGACGCCTTGTTATTAATTATCCGATACAATGTAACGTCATGTCATTATACTGTGTTTTTTACCCACTATTAGATTAGTACTGATTATGAGTTTTTACAGTTTACCAACACAAAAAAAGCTTCTTATTTATAACTTATAAACGATGGGAATCAAAACCAAAGCAATGAGAACACATAAATACGCATGGACACGCACAAATAAAAACATAAAAGAAAGACTGCATCGACGGAGAAGATTAATTAATAGGTTCATGAAACTCCCACAACGTTGACCTTTCCAAGCACCTTGTGCCTGTGCGAATATAATGAGTTCATTGGCTAACGAGCTTGTTGATGGATGCGAATTCATTTTATCAGAAAAACAAGAGTTGGTGGACTTTAATGCGCCTACACGCAATCAATGAAAGTTGACAAAACGTAACATTCGATTAAGGGGAGAAACCATAAAAGCAATTAATAGAAATGAAAAATATGACGATAAAAATCGCCGTGTTAAATCCAGTTTCAGGTCATGGAGCACGTTTGGACAATGCCACGTGTTCGTGTGTGGTATCCAATTTGATCATAAATTTTGCATAATGAGCTATAACGCTCTTAAAAGTTCGCCGCAAATGCTTATTACACGAGTTTTTACTTAAGTATCAGTTAAAAATTTCTTATTATCATTGTGTAAATACCAAGCAGCGTTTCAAAAGCATGGTCACTTTACATATAATGTAAATCGAAAATAACAAAAGAAAATGGTTCATTTACACACGTCAGGTAGGAAAAACATCTCATTGCAGGCAGTTTTACCTTAAGTTATGATAATTCAATTTTAAAACACATTCGACACAAATAAACAACATTTTTCAAAAAAATATAAAAATTCATTTTTATGGAGAGTGTAATATTTTTTCTTGGGTCTTTATGTATTGTACTTAAAGTAGCATCGGAAGTGGACTGTACACATGAAGCGATTTTCTTGTTAATACTGCTCAACTTGCCAAGGTCGGGAGTGGGTATCCACTCCCACCTGCATGGTAACCTTTGATTAGTCATTGTTTACGGTAGACCAGTGCAGTACAAAAAATATATAAATAGCATCACGCGACTAGTGATATGCCCAATGAAATCCATTGTTTAAATGACAATTTGAGGGAAAAGCATATATTTTGTTTGCCTTAATAAGCGTGTTAATTGCAAAAAAATATCCAACGGCCTAAATGTAAATGCAAAACTAATTATGATAATTGCCGCAAAATTGCTTTGAAGTTAAACGGAAGCATACTAATGATATAAGTTTTTTTTTTTTTACTTTGTGTATTGTGCAAAACATAAGCCTTTCTTTAAAGAAATGCTCGCTTCTGTGAATAATTTTATTTTCAAATGGCCAATGTTGGCAACCATTTAAAAGTTCTACCACTGTCCTAGGCAAATGGTCGCTTATCAGCGCTATAGCGTTACCATCAGCTGCCCTTGAATGGGCCAATTAGTTTTGCTAAGTTGAAGAAAAGAAATTTCATTACTTTGAATATGGTTATCAGAACGCATCCAACTATATAGTTAACGTAGAATGTATATATTGTACACAGTGCGCTTATTATTTATGTTAACCACCCTACTGGAGTTGTTTTTGTCCTCTAAAATCCCAACAATCATGAGAAATCCCAACCATGTAGGCATCAATGTTAGTACAAAATTAAATCTTATTGTCTCCATAACGTGTTTGATTGAGTAGAACAAACAATCCGCCATGTTTAAGACCATGTCGACTGCTTCAGTAAATCAAAACTGGATTTTCTCGCACGTAAACCTTGACCTAATCTGGTTTCCAGTGGACTATTTTTCAAAGCGCCATTTAGGTGAGGTCACACTTCCTAAGGCTTTTCAAAATGGCAGCCATGGCATAAGCGTTACCAGTGAATAAATGGAAGGGTTTTTTTAAGCTTGAATTTTACATGAAATGGAGGTCAAGTTCATGAAAAGTTATTTTTTCCCTACATGCTTAAGTAATTAGGCAATAAAGATGCAATCATTTTTATAGCCAAAATTGGATAATAAAGTTGATTCACGCATAACAAGGGTATAAACGATCATGTCATGGCAATGCCGCGTTTCAAACTGCCAGCATTTTTTTTGCTGATGGAAATCCCGACTAAGTTTCAAAAATTTCGGCGACGACATGACAGTCCCGATGCTATTTTTGTTAACCGCATTGTCAACACCTTGAGAGAGCGTCATTTGTAAATACCACGAGGCCAAACCAAAAATAAAAAAAACTGAAAATGACGCCATGAAAAATGAGGAAAGGAGAAAGGAAAAGTAAAAAAAGCTTGATTTAGCAGACCGCGTGACGCTTCAGCCTTTTTCCGTTCTTGTATACCATACAAAACAAAGCATAGTGAGGTGGAAAGAATGGCAGCAAATTAGAAAATATGACATTCAACCGAGAAAAAAACATTATAAAAATGGGAGGGGGAGGTCGGGCAAACACGAATGCAAAAGACAAAGAAGGTGAATGAATCAATGACGGAGGGCCACAAATGAAAAAAAAACACCTTGACTCACCTAGTGAGCATTGCTGCAACTAAACATAACCTATCTACTAAATACATTAGGACCTTCGTGAGTAGTGATACAGGGTTCACCGATGTCAATTTAATTTACCAAATTAACCATTGCATTACTTGCTTATGGTTATAAGCTTTCAAGCGCTATGATCCATAATTAATAATCCAATCAAATTGGATAAGTTCATTATGGATCATAGCGCCTGGAAACCTACCAAAATCAAGTAATGCAACGAAATTTTGACAAAGATGCTATTTAAAATCGCAGATGACATCGCAGATCACATGGTACATTCCCATAGCACATAGTACAGACCTTTTACAATGTCAAATATTTGTTTTAAACAGATGAATAAGCAATTCAGATCATGTAGAATTTACGAATTATTCAAAATCAATCTCTGGTCTTTTGTTTTCTGAAATTCATGAGTTTTCTGGTCTCTAAAGTTCTATTTACATTTATAAAATGTTATTATAATATTTACAAATGCATGATTGGCATCCCAACACGCACATAAAACAATCAATTAAATTATGTAAATTTACCTTCAGGTAAGAATTTGTTAACGAATCTAAACTGTCATTACTCCAAATTAAGGCATATTATGCATATTCAGGTGAATTATGTATCTATAACGTCCTACAACACGTGTCTTTACCCTTACCAAATGAAACAATTATAATTTTATAATAACTGGAATATAATAACTTCAAAATGATGCTGCACATTCGTTTATGTGCCATTCATTGTTCATGCAGATAAACGTTCCACGGGCTATATTGTTCAATAAAAATTAAACCCCCTTCGGAGTGAATTTAATTGGCGAATTCAATTAAAACTACAAATGAGCAGCATTGTCAAGCTGAGAAAATAAACTGCCATGCTCTTTTCAGAAAGTCCAGAGGGCATTCATTTAGGGATAGGGAAATGGGGAAAAAATTAACTCGAATCCAAAGATCTTCCTTAATTAAAATGTGCAATTTTCGACCTTCTCTTTAGTTGGGTTGAATAAACGATTTTTATACAAATGCATTCGTGTATAGCTTGATGGTGGGGTACTATACATGTACATAGTAAGTATATAGCAAAAAATATACGCACATTTTGATGGAGTTCTCCTTTAGAAATACTTGCGGTTGATATGGACATGTTTTATTAGAGAGATTGAGCCAGCCAACGCCTTAACGTTAACCTTAACGTTAGAGGCGGGAAAGGGAGGAGCCACGGATTGAACTACACAATGAACTAATTGAACGTCATGAGTGCGCATGCGTGGTTCTTCCCTTCCCGCCTCTAACGTTAAGGTTAACGTTAAGGCGTTGACTGGCTCAATCTCTCTATTATAAACACTTCAAGTACGTCATTATTCGTAGGGAGTGCATGCAATTGGGAAAAAGGATTTTATTAAATACAGAAAGTTGTTTTATAGTTGATTATTACGCAACTTTTTTTTAGAATGTAATTTTTGTGCCTGATTTTGCGACACAATAGGCTTGACCACTATGTGAGGTTTTGCTAAATTATTTCAATATTATAGGTTGAACACTTCAAAAGAAACAAGCTTCATATATGCATATATTGATATATCCTGTATTTAGCAAAACAAATGTTGTAACTTTGATAATTCATGTCCTGTATTTCCCCAAGATTTATATGCGTTCGTAATTTGCTCGGAACAAACGTTGTTTGACAAAAAAAAAAGTCATTTGGGCAAGTGCCTAGGGACACTGTCCCTACATCATCTATATTATTTCCACAGAAGATGACCCTATACGTAGGGTAAACACAAGCAGATCTATACGGATGCATTATAAAATAGTTGCTTTTGCTGGACGATACAAGATGGGTAAATACGAGAACGAGCAAAAAAAAAGTAAACGAAAATAATACTATAGTGGGTTTATCAATACGTCGAAAAATAAAGAAAATCTTCAAATGTGCGCACTTATTTGCTCTGGCAGAGAATGGAAAAATTATATAAAAGGATTTATCCCATTATGAAGCGTAAAGGGAGTTACGGTACATCAATTCCAAACTCAACGCAGAAGATGGAGGGCAAAAAAGAATGTACATGTATATATATATATATAAAAACAACCCTAGAAAGCCAAGACTGTTGGGCCTGGATTTGGAGTCGAGTGGATGGATTGGAGGTAGATGGCGCGCATGCGTACTGGTCACGCAAAAGCTGCAACCAGAATGGTTGCCTAGGCAGGGTCACCATGGCAACCACGGTGATGATGAACTCTTTCGAAAACCTTGGCAAACAACGTACGAGAGTGGAGTAGCTTGGTGCAGGGCACCAAATCCAATGGCTTCATCAGCATCATCTGAAGGAGTAATGCGCGCCCCCTCAACGGCCAAAAGAGCAAACTTCCTTCTAGCTCCCTCTCCGCATCCAAATTGCGCAAAAGTCATATCCCACAAACGGTTGCCAAACACAGTTTTTGATCAATTGCATCACTGCACAAAATACAGCGAAAACAATGGACGTTCTCATAGACCCGCCATGTTCATCTTATCTATAGGTCCATCACACCCTAGTGCGTATACTGCTCCTCAACTTTTAACAAATGAACATTGAATATGATGTAGCATTCTTTTTAAAATAGTCTTATAGCAATCAAGCAATTTCTATTTTGACGAAAACTACAATTAACCACTACAGACTTAAATAGGTCGTTTCAACGATGTTTGATTTTGAATTATTCTCACAAACAACTAATTTCGAATTAAATTATTTGTATACTGCCTCGAAGCCTTTTGTACTACTTACAAGTAACACTGGCTGGTCATTCCAATTAAGAAGCATCGTAACACCTGTTTGTAACTGTATGAAAATATATAGGAAAGCAATTGTTCGGAAACAGGATAAAAATGCATGTAGAACAAATGGATTCCTACGCAAATGAGATACAATAAGAAATTCCCAGAGTTTTCAGAACACCCATTTTCGATGTTTGAACGTCCTTAAAACAAACCAAACTGCAGTTTCGAAAGAAATAAGGCGCAATGTGAATGGCTCGCTTTTTAAATTCGTGCTGAGTCGCCACTGTTCATAAACTGCCTTTAAATAGCACGAGCACGAATTGCTTAGTTTCGAATGCAAATGAGACAGTTTAGCAGCAGTAATGTTTTTCATTAACTTTGCTAACAGTTGAAGTGGCAGCCACTAACTAAGTGATTACAGCATATGCCAATAAATTCCACCAATTAAATAAAGTTAAACAACTTCAGACTAGTACATACATTTCCAATTTGTAATAATTAAAGAGAACAAATTATCTGTGCAATTTCAAGAGGCTTGCTTTCGCGATAGGAGACGCGTAATGCAGCAATCGTTTTTATCACTACTATTCGTTCTAATGCATGTATACAGTGCATTCAGGAACAATTCATAAACACCAAACATTGATACTGGACGTTTAAATGACAAATCACAAAATTGCTTAAATTGTCTCCACTGCCAACCTGTTTCTTTTGTCAGACCACTGAGTTGACATTAGGGAAAACATTCTTTCCACATTTGCATTGTGGGCTGCAATGGGGTGTACAGGGTGTTACCAAACCAATCTGCAATGAAATTAACTGCAATTTTTCTGCAGTAAAAGCAAAAAATTTCAGCAGCATCCTGCAACTTTTCTACAGCATAAGTGCAGTTGTTCTGCAGTAAAATTTTGATTTGTTTGCAATAAAAGCGCAATTTTTCTGTGACAAAGTGCAATTTTTCTGGAGCAAAAGTACAGTTTTTTGCATAATTTGTATAAAAAATGTTGCATATATGCAGTTTTTTCAGCCTTATAAAAAGTGAAATTGTATGGAAGAGTATTTTCTACTTGGTGCATGGGCCAACGTTTTCCATTTAATATAAACTTACTCTCAGCTGTTCTGTCCTGTCAGTAAAAGTTCAAGTCAATGTTCTACCTTTAAGCACACTCGCAGCACATTTGCGGACCCATCGCGGCACACAGGTTGAAAAACACTTTTCAAATCTTACCCAAGAATGGAAACACTTAAGGGCAACAAACGCTAAACCTATAGTATTGTCATTTTAGGAAAGCGTGTTCATTGTTGAACGAAAAGGCTTGGACGACTGTAAACTAGGTTTTTCGTTTCCTCTTTCTAGCAACTGATAACAAGATGCAAATAAAAGCAGATAAGCATACAGATAACATTGTTAATGTGCGCTAAAAATAAGATAATCATATGAGCAACAACGTTCTATTCAGCAGTGATAACAGCCATCGAGATAAATATTTCATATTTTGTAATATCATATGCACGGGGAAATTGATTGTAACTTTCAGGGTAAAAAAATGCTAATCAATGACACACCAGGCAATACGAATTCATAAACATAACCACATTATCGAAGCTTCTAGCCCAGTATATGAAGAGAGCGGAATAGTATGCATGTAGAAGATGGCCTATCAGATAGCCTTCAATTTTAAAGAGGATGAAAAGGAATATAATGAGTTATGGGCAAAAGGGTATACTTCAAGATAATGGCGTCAAATTGGGGTTTTGATAAGGGTCTATTGATAACATTCACGTTCTTACAAGTGCACGACAGAAAATACCATGTTTTTCCCTGCATGCTTAAAGCATTGTAGCCTGTTCTGCAAATGATACAATAAATGGCAATTTTTAAAGTGAATGGGCGCGGCCATGTTGGATCTGATATATGCAAATAGCGCCTTCAGTATACGTGCGTGTAATCCATATTGCGTTACACATTCTCATGAATAAATGTTTCTTTGCATGCAGAAATTATAAGGTCAAGAGTTTTGACATATGTTTATGCTAATGTCTAATTAAGTTAGTTAAACTATATTTTTTTTTAAATGAATAGACGTTAAATAGCATTTATTTGCACGCATAATCAAAGGCCTCAAATAAATGTCTTCAAAGCATTCATTATTTCAGGGCAAAACACAAGCCGACCACTAATACATTCGTGCGTGAATTATTTATGCGCAGATATAACAAACACTAAACACATTTAACAAATTAATAATGTTAATTAATGATGCTAAGTAATTGCAAATAATAATCACGAGGAAAACAGATAACTCGCGTTACACAACAGGCGCGTTTTGCATGACATCTAATACCGGCTGGTATTTTGTACTGTATATACACATTTTTACAGATCAAAATCCCTACAATTCATAAAATCTATCTATAAAATCTATAAAAATCTGGTGTAATCTGTCAAATAAAATATGTCAAACAATAACATTATGATTTCAATCTAATCCATCCTTCGTATCCGTCATGGTTGAGACTGGAGGTTAGTCGGTCGGTTAAGAGAGAGAGAGTCGGTTATTCCGGAGTTTATACATAAAAAGAATAATATTAATAAAATATACTTGGTAACATATTTCATTAATTATTTACAATTTACACATTCACAACATTGATCTTTGTTTTTTTAAATAATTCCTGTTCCAAATGCAATTTTTGTTGTATGCACAGACTACAGAAAAAAATTAGTTAGGAAATTTCAGTTTTTTACCGGTTAAGAGGGAATCTACAATACAAAAGTAATTTGAAGCCCACACTGCTAAAATTACTAAATGTGTGCAAACAATCATTAAAACTACATATACAAACGTGAAACTAGTTAAGTTCTCTATAACAGCATGTATACATCCAAAAATAGGGAGCAATTACAAAACGAGGCAATTATTTGTCGAACACTAAACCCGTCTAGTCCATTTGTTTCGTGACTGTTTCTAGGATTAAGTCATTACGCTAATGATTCCAATGCGAGGGATTTGTGCGATTAAAACGGATCAAGTTGACCGTGCACTCGACTGACCGCTTCAATCAAGTATTCTGAGGAGGCAGCAGAAAATCCAACTGATTGACCTCAGTGCATCTGAGGCTTTTGCGACCACCGCACGTTCACTCGTGCAAACCAATCGCCATTTTCAACTATTGTTAACTATTGTAAAACATTCACGTTCCCGTATAGAAACATTCACCACATAAATTTGGATCAAAAAACCTTTTGGGATTTATGTTCAAATACACTTCAGTGGTGCAATTTACATCATTCTACAACAACAAAAAAACTACATTTCTACATTGGCAATGATTTTTTGGTTTGCACTGAATTGCTCGGTAATTCGAATCAAACGTTTAAAGGCCATATTCAAACAACATCCCCCCAAGACATTTTAATATAAAAATATATATTCTTGATTTTCAAAAAAATCGTGTTTTATGGAAATCTGAATCCAATGTTTATAAACCATATTCAAATAAACCCCGACGCCATTTGTACTAAGCACAATCTGTTACATATTTTATATTTATATTAATATAAAATAAAGAAATCTTAGGAAGTAGCACTTTTGCTTTCTTTTTTAAGGTCCATTTACACGCATCCGTTTCGTGTTCGTTCCGTCATCATTCAATTTAAATTTCCGTGAAATTTCTTCAGAGTCAGTGAAGAAAAATAGTGTCTTTTTCATAGAATTCAGCTGAAGCATTTGCACGCGTCCGGTTTAGTGCCGTTCGTTTTTCCAGCAGTTTTAAAACGAAACGGATGTGTATAAATAAATGGACCTTCATCAGAGGAATAAGCGTCGCGGGTTATTTCAACCTTTAAGGCAACAGCATATAAATTATTAGTGGTTGATATGGCAAATGAAAATAACAAAGGGAAATGTAAGAGCTTCAATTTCCTGATGTTGTTAATGCCACCATAAATTTCAACGTGAAAGTTGTATATTCTTAACCAAGCTTTATGAAAAGTTGCAAATTTATGGATGAGCGATGGTAGGCCTACTTGGTATTCATTTGCCATAAAAAAAAACCTGAATGAATGTGTTGAGGAAGGGGGAAAGCAGGCCTACGTAATAACGACTAACTACCCGCAGGTTTTCATAAATAATTTACATACTTCACAAGGTGTAATGGGCGGTTAAGCCATCAGTAAACCAGTTCAGTTTCCAACTAGTATTTGGGAAGAAGGAAGTTCAAGCATACAACAACATCCATCCTCCTTCTCTTTAACCGATCAACCACCCAAGTATACAACAGATAAAAATATATATATCTGAAAGCACGCGAATCTGATCAGGAAATTATTAGGCATACATCCAGTCACGAGGACAAACTGATCAGTTATTTAAAAAGGCCTCATTGTATAGGCAGTAATAACTGAATTTCTTTCAGGTAAAGCCACAACAATAGCCTAACGGGATAGTTCATTCACCAAGTCTTCATAATTTCCTTTTTTATATATATAACTACACTAAATCCCTTCCCTTTCTTTGTCATACATTGGCCTTTATATTAAAAAGGTACTTTTATTTTGCAATAATGCGGAAAAAAACACACCGTATACTGTATACTGATGTTTGCAGTATACAAACATCAAACTTTTTAAAGCCATCAAAACAGCATGTTATGCTTAAAAGAACGATAAATTATATAGATATCATATAATATATAATACATTTTTTCCCATTATCAAACAATCTTTACAATTGTTTTTTTGTTGTTGTTTTTTTACAAAACGAACTGAAACTGAATTTTAAATGATAATTAAGAAGAACAAGAAACCAATTAATATAAGCTGCGGTTAATGGGACTAGCCGCATAATATAAACACATATTTCATGTTCCCCAATGCGGTTTCATTATCTTCCAGAAGTCTTCTATTTAGTCTTCCATAGATTCCATTTTCTAATAGAATTTCCAATTTGGATCAGAGAAATTTAAAACTTATAAAAGAAAATGAGATCCTTGCACATAAATCATTCAACTTGACTTGAGTAGAATCTGAGGCAAGTTCATTATGTGTACTCAAAATTCTTTCTGTGGATTTCAAACTTAATAGTCGACCTTTTTTTTACCAAATTTAATTAGAAATTTTTTTTGAAGAGCTGGAAATCATGAAACTAATGAAAAACAAATCACAATAAAGCATTATCCATTATTACATTCAAAGTTATTTTTAATAATAGGGAGATTGAGCATGCCAACGTCTTAACCTTAACGTTAGAGGCGGGATGGGAAGAACCACGCATGCGCACTCATGGCATTCCGTTAGTTCAGTAAGTGGCTCCTCCCTTCCCGCCTCTAACGTTAAGGTGAGTATAAAGACGTTGGTATGCTCAATCTCCCAAAAAGCATGATTTGCTTTAATGAGTTGCTCATACAAATTCGTTTCTTAAAACTGAAACTGCAATGGACTTTAGAACAGTTTATATGTCCACTTCGCCGACATCCCAATGGGCTGCCGGCGAAATGGACAATTAAGATCTGATAGGAACACAAACATGGGATATCTCCGATATTCGATTCCAAAAAATGAAACAACAATGGACGTCAGAGCGGTTTATAGGTCTACTTCGCCGACAATTAACCCAATGGCCTGTCGGCGAATCTAGTGAACAGTTAAGAACGGTTAGGAAGACAAATACGGGATATATACAGCTCGATATTTGCGAAAATTAAGTTTACCAACTTTTCCACTTTGGAGCAATCGATTTCAAGTATAACAAATGATTTACGGCGCGTCGACAACCGGCCTTATGGGTATAACTTCCGTTTTAAGGAACTCTGCAACCTCTGTAGAAAAATAATGAGGAGGAAAATGGCGACCTCTGTTCTCCATGTTATTTTATTACTTTATTAGTGGCAATTTGTCCGAGGGGGAAACGCTCGCATGCAGGCAGGTAAACTTTTTTTTTTTTTATCAACATTAAATAATTACCGGTCGATGGATGCTCAGAGGCAGCACTTAAGGGATGCAAAAGCAATCGCGTTTCTATTCCGCACACTCATTAATGAAATAACATTGTATCCACATAAAAAATATACTTTTCATGGCTAACGGCAAGCAAAAAAAAAAGTGTAAATACATATACAACCGTAGATTTAAAAAAAAAAAAAAAAAAAAAAACTTTGACCCTAATGACGTCCAACGGCAATCAGTTGTCCGAAACATCCATGCGAGCAAAATACCGTTTCAATCCTTTTCCTTTCGGATGCATTAGTTTCACCATTGGTTACGCATGCATGAATTAGCCAGTAATTTTTCATCTTCATTAAATTGTTATGGTTTCTAATGTTTCCCCCCACTCTAGCATTATCATTACCTTTAATCATTGATTAACGTTATTACAACATCTCTATTCGCTTTGCATGACCAAGGCAGAAACGCCTAAAAAAATCCATGACGATTTTCTATGATTAAAGTTATGTTTAACGGAAGCTGGAATAGATGCTATAATGTTCATAGATGGCTATTCATCAAACTTCATAAAGTTATAAATTTAGAAAAAGCCTTCAAAAGTGATAATTAAAAGTATTTACTCTGAAAGTACCCATGGGGATTTAGTCTAGACGTTTCTGTTCTTTGAACACAGCAATTGCTCTTATAAGGTGAGTTAAGGCGTTACTAAAATGAAGAAGTATAACAACAAATGGAATAAAAAGGAAAAAGTACATGTGTTTATAAATCTTCTGTTCTTTGTTTTCTATTGCATCATCGATTGATGAATTAAACAATGAGGTACATTTGCTTCAATTTACTTTCGGTCGTACAGTAGAAATTGATAGTCGTGCTAATTTTGCCGATCATCTATGTTAAAGTACATAATTTAAAATTCGTATAATCAAAATGTAAGTCCGAGTTTCTTTCCAGCAAGTTCAGGTCCCCTGTTAGTATCTGGACAAAAGAAAATTTCCTTTGTGTGTAGAAGGTTCAAATGTGTACCCCCATAGAGTTTTCACACCTAAGTTAATACGCTAGCCAGCTGTCCCTACAGCATCATAGGAGCGTGGCATCAATTTTGCAAATGTTCACCTTTGACCCTCTTTGAATAAACAGAATGATATACATCACCCTGGATTTTCTGCTCAATATAGCAGCAGTTGGACTTGTTTCCTGGCAGTGGCAATGGGGAAAGGGGACAAGTTTAGGCACTAGAATTGGGGATTTGGAGTGCAACCGCACCCTTTCAAAAATTGTAAGAACCCCCCAAAACTATTTGACTCAAATGAGGCGGTGACATGAGCTACGATTGAAAGTAACAACAGGAAAAAAATGTATAATACTAAACCAGTGTGAAATTGTACCTGCTGTGAGTATTGATATAGCACAACTTTATTGAGATTAGTTTTCGAAAGCTGTTAATTTTACACCTCGTCACTTAAAAAGTAAATAAACAAGTAATGTAATGTTTTTACCTTGGAAAGCCACATCTGTAAGGTTTAATTAATATTGAATTTAATTAACGACAGCTGCTCAACCGAGCGAAATGTTGGCTCAGAGCAAATGTTTGTTTTTTTACTATTATCCAATCAAATCAAACCGCAACAAGCAACACGTGCAGTGCTGGATGGACCCCTAGAGGGCCCCTTTATCAGAAACGCCAAATCTGTTAAACGTGTCCATTCATGTTGCCGAGTTGTTTTCAGCCTCATCTTCGGGTGATGTCAAGTCGGTGCAAATTTGCACTTCAAAATTGCACTGCCAATTATTTTCGCAACGATTCGACGAATTCTTTTCACTGCACATTTCCTGTACCATAAATTCGCAAATTGTGGTCGTTCTGTAGAGGCCCTCCTGTCTATAGCCCCAAAAGCAGTTTGAAAACCTCTCAGAGCCGCATATCAAAAAAACGAAATGTTTTCTCAGACTAATTCGTGGGCCCCCCACAACTTTTTAACACCCCATGTTGCATCCTGCATGGGCCAACCCCATCTAAGCCTCCACCAGCGTATACAAGGTGGTGTACTGAAAGCCACTTCAGTTTTTTTTCTCACGCCAATGTCATCTTCAGCCATTCTTGATTCACGATGCTTAAAACTTTTAAACAAGGCTTAAGTTATGAATTAAAACCGTACGTGGTGCGATTTATGGCCCCTCATTTACGAGCAATTCATCCATAAAAGTAGTTCCGCCAAATAGCTGTTCTTAACCGCTTTCACTGTGATATTAACCATTTCAATTAAATTTCAAAAACTTAGACTTAGTTTGCAACAATGCTTGATTGCCAAAGAAT
Source organism: Ophyiulus pilosus (assembly GCA_033995625.1). Lineage (NCBI taxonomy): Eukaryota > Metazoa > Arthropoda > Diplopoda > Julida > Julidae > Ophyiulus > Ophyiulus pilosus. The sequence goes on along the minus strand of JAUJYV010000009.1, from coordinate 123,867 downwards.
GGCACGACCCCTATGGCGCATTGGCGAGTGATGCAATCTGGTAGTTAATTAAAACGAAAATTATTTGGCCCATCTTTTCTGTACATTATCGGCCATGTTGTGTCACTTTTGCTCTTATGCTTTTACATTATTTGATTGTGGTAGTTTTCCAGGCCCTATAATCATTTTTCAATAGCTGCATATTAGCAACCAGTGAAAAGTCATGTGCACCCCTGCGACTTACGTATAAAGCACTAGTGCATATGAGCGCTCCTGGATATTTTACGTGTGGGCCCCAGAACCAATACAAATGCATATGCATATGAAAAGGCCTTTAAAATGCAGGCCTCCAAAATTAGCCAATTTTAAATTGTGCACCTTGTTACTAAACTAAACTTGCATTATACACTACGTAAGCTAGTGGGCGTGATTCACATGTGATTTTATTGGTTGCATTTGGAACGCTTTATTTGAGACTTAGTTTACCAGGATCCATAGGGCTACAATGCAAAAGTATTAAGAATATAGCCATTTATAAAAAATAACTTATCAATACACAACTTGCAACAGTATAGGCATACAAAGATGGCGTCCCTGTGAGATGAGATGTTCGATGCATTCCGTCTGCTAGTGCAAACCATAAATAAAGATAGCTAATACCCACGATATTAATATATGTAAAAACTAAAGATAAGCAGCCATGGAAATGGCATTTAATGAGCCTCTTAATGCCCCAGTGATACGATCAAAATGCCGTTGCCTTTATCATAATTAGCTAATAGAGCGAGTGCCATTCGTAAACTTGCCATAAACCGTGTCGCCACATTTGTGGGGGCAGCTATTTTTGTGCAAATTAAAAGGGGAACGTCCACCCCCCTTCGTATCTCGCCGTCCCCTCGCAGTACTTCATAAGTCGCGTACGATGTCAGGGATATAAATGTGCCTTTTAATGACCTTTTTGTATTCGTTGGGGCAACTATTGCATTTCGGGAAATGTTCGTGGCTCCGCATATGTGCGTTTTCGCGAAATTCCCTCAGGAAAAGTATCGTTCCCAGCTTCCATTTCTATAGTAAATAAAAACCTCATAAAAAATGCTACATTTGGGGGACTGTGGGGGGGAAGGGTCTCCCATTGCAACCCTTGTTGTTTTCGAGCAGAAATTAGCATTTAAAAGTCTACGAATATTTGACGTACATTGCTCATTTGCATAGAAAGTCTATAGGCCAAAAGCTCATGTGCCGAGCAGAGCTGGGAGCGCCGTATCAAAGTTAGGACCAGATATGAAACATTTAAGACTCCGTATATGTATTCCAATCCAGGTATTGATTTGCGAGCGCGGTTCCCTTTCAGAAAAAAAAATAACGTCTTAAAACCGAGCTTTTATGGGTACGGCATAAAAAGGAATTACATCCATGAAGTCAATTTTGGACCTAAGATTCAAATTTGCCAAAATGTTCAGCGTAGGAATTTTAATTCAGATTCAGTCCACGGCTTTGATAATAACTCACCAGTTTCGTAAACATGACGACATCACGTGGCTACCATCTCGCTCAACAAATTAAGTGAACGTGATGTAGCAACGACGGCCATCTTTTAACAAAACCCTCATACTATATATGCATCTTGATATTCATCGCCAGGCGGCAGTGTTACCCACAACCCAAAGCCAACTCCATTTTATTCCACTTTAATTGCTTAAATGTCATCCGAGAGAGTTTAATTGAGTTTTAAGTACATGGTTTTCCTCTGTGAAACTGGTTTTACGCCGTTTTTAATTGGACTATAAAAATCACATTTTCATTAGCATATCCATATACGTGTCGCTAAGAAGTGGTCCTGGTAAAGTCAAGTTTACCGGTTCATTATATTATATATCCAGAAGTTGTTGTGTTTGATCAAAGGAGCGAGTCGTTTTTGATTCCAATAAACAATTAATTATACCTTGCTGCTGGACAGATAGAAAGTTTAATAACAAACATGTTTACTAACCACATTCGGCTATGAATATTTATTATTACAAACTATGTAGTATTTTATTCGGTCCAGAACTCGAGCATGTCTCAATACGTCGCCTGTAGTCAGTCGTTAAGAAAGGAATTTTCTTATCCCCGTAATAAGAACATTATCACGAAATGACTTTGATTGTTAGCCACTATGTGGCATATCTCCTTATGGTACGGTATACTTGGAAATGGACAGAGTGGATATTACCCCATCTATTGCAGCTAACTAAAGCTGCGTCTTAATTTGATCTAACAGCTCGTATAATACAGGGCACGTGATCTTTGATGGCTTGGTCCCCTTCACACGAAACTTAAGCACGTCTGTGCAACTTTTCACTTTCAGAGTTGCAAGTAAATTTGCTCGCATTATCCATTTTAAATCCCACTAAGACGGCTCCTGATTTGTACACTTTGGCCTTAATTAGGTGCAGTTTCAATTACCCAGATTAGTTTTCCAGGAAGACCGCTGTGTCAAACAGCATCCCGTCTTATTGGATTTTATCAGACACATTCAACAGCAAATCCAACATGTAGCCAAATGCAATAGTTTGCGATAGAAATGAAAGTTGCTTTTTTTCCTCCCCCTCTCTTGCCTTTCTGAACCTATGTTACGGTGTATGCATCAACTGGCGCGCAACAAACTGATGGCAAAACAAATACATTTTATCGTTAGATGCCTTGACTCGTGTTCTTCTCACGCCTCACTTAACGCTCGCGTTCGTACAATCTGAGGGCACGAACGTCACCAACATCTCCACAATTTGCATAAAATCACGGCTCATGAGGATAGGAGACCAAGCTGCAATTTCCCCATTTGCAAACTTTGAAAATCGCCTGGCGCATGTTGCTATATTTCATATCTACTTCGGAGAGCGCTAAAGTACGTTTTCAAAAGCTTAAAAGCGAAAATTAGGCATCCTACGAAGCGTGAATTGCCGTAAAGCTAACATCTGATTTTACTCGGTTAATTAACTGAGAATTCCAGAAAAATTGTTTAGAAAATTTAAGAAAACTAACCATGGATTTTCACTAAATGAACATACGTACAACAAAGCAATAACCAGTAATGAGCATTAAGCAGGAAGTTCCATGATGTAAAGTTTGAGCAATTTTTTAAGCAATTAGAAAAACAATTATAACAAACCACACAAAATGGCCACTTCATAAAATTTCTCCAGATAGGTTGAATGCATTTAAGTAATGCGGAAATTAAAGGTTATCACTGCTCCTACTAACCTCAAGTCCAGAGATGGACATGTCCATAAAGGCTACCGAAAGCATTTGAACAATTTACAGCGCCACCTGTGGGCCAACGACTCAAAAGTGACAGGAAAATGTGCGGCGCTCACTATGTGGCAGTCACCTTAATCTTCATAAGTAAACATGTGTGATAATAGATTACAGAGGCTCAGTATGTCGACTTTTACCTAGTATGTATTTCCTTAATGCTCACTGTCAATTTTTTTCTTTTCTAAAAACACGCTTGCATGTTTAAACTAAACGTGTGGTAAACAGTGCATTACTGATGCTATGATTTACGGTTAATCGGGTCAGTTGGATAATAGGGACATTTCATTTCCCCCCTACATGGCTCCATTATCCAGCATGCAGTGTAAGTGAATGGCACATGCGCGCGTTGAATGGGAGAGCCGTAGTACACAGGAGGCCCATTACATTTAGGAGGCCATCGGATCCATTCACCAAAGATCGCGTAAAATGTTATTCAATTGTGTGCACTTTGATAGGTCCACAAAGTGCTCGGAGTGGGTTCATTTGAAAAACTTCTCTCTTTTTTTATGTTATTCAACAATGGTGGTCGTACAGGTGATTATGGCTATTTCACCCAAGGGTCCCCCCTCTCCCCTCCCGATAACACGTATTTTTTATCGTCTTTTTTGGGACATTCCCCTCCCCTCGCCCTCTCAGAGGACGCTTTTTCAGCTTTTTTTGTGCGCACTATTACGACGTATCGCCACCCAAATTTCAATGTTTTTCTCATTCAGATATGGCACGTGTCCTTCAAAAAGCTCCCTCCTTAGACCCCAGCCAAGTAAGATTTTAACCTGTGCCCTCACACTCGTGGCATATGGATCTCTTAGGGATAAAAAAGCGTCATTTGTCCCCTCACTCGAAAGACCTCTCCCCAGTTGTTATTCGTGGCAAACCTACAAATCAATTACATGTCCACGGTGCGATACGACTTTGGAGTGGGTGTGGGTGACGTCATATCGAATAACAATCTGTTATGGCTGCCAAGTCAATGGGAAGGGGTCAATAGCATCTATTAATAAATGAAAGTGAATGTCGTTTTATCAAATACTGTACACGCAAATGGCTCAATTATCTTACACGGCCGACTTTGCTCGTCCAGATATGGGGTCGTCCGTAAAATACCATCTTAGAAAATGCTCCCAACCCTAGAATACATTTGTGCAGGTATATGGAAATTTTGAGGGTAGCGTTGTTTGGAATGGATGAGAACAATAGTAATTAATTTAATGATGAATGTTACTACTGCAGTCATAGTGTTTTTGTACAGAATATTCTAGATGTGTCTTTTATCCAAAACATAGCAACAAAGACCAAAATCTCACAATTCCTTCAGAGGATGATTTAGAAAATTTAAACATTTGTCATATTGCTAAGTTGTCAAAATAAAATCTTGCAAAAAAAATAGCCTCCAAACTTTGATCAAATTTTTCTCCAAAAAAACATCTAAGATCCGTGTAAGATAAAGCCAAGGATTTCACAGATTGTTGAACTGGTTTGAAAACACAGGACGATAGCCCACTATAATAAAAGAACCGTTTAGCCACTCAAAAAAGCAAGGAGGAATAAATGGTGCATCTGGGATGGCCAGAACGCATTGGAAACTACATTCCCGTTTTCAAAAGCCCTTGAACCGTCCTTCTGGCATGTCATGATCAACTCTGTATACACAAAAACTCAACAAATCCCGTTTGGATTCTCAATTTATCCCAAAAAAGGCGTTGATTGGAAGCACGTTTTGTTTAGTCATCTAGGAATAAGACTTTTGTTTGTGTCTTCACAACAACTAATATTGACCACCTGCTGCCAAAAACGTTTCATCTTGCAATATATTGAACCTTAATGATGAAACAAGAAATTGCAACGCATTTGAACCTGGATTTACCAAACACAACGCATGTACTGACGCCATCATGTGGGCAAATGTTGTGAAACTAAAGAGAATTTTCTGTGCAATAAACTCATTTATACACGAGTAAGAATTTATAATACAAAGTTCAGAAAAGGTGATGATGATGATCCTTTATGGCAATGTTTTCCCAAATGAGTTTTTGAAGACCACCAGAGGATCAGCAGCCAATACTTGCAGTAGCTTACAAATCACTAACAATTTCTCGAACATACACGGAATGAGCACGTGAAAAACTTCCGAAAAGCTAGGGCCACAATGGCCGCCATGTTGCGAAAACCTCTAAAGCCTAGTAAACAAAACGCAGGGCCAAACCCACGCCGGAAAAGGTGAGTCATAACTCACGAGGCGTACAGATTTTCGGAGGAAAGGTCACCATCACAAACAAGTATTTGTTACCCAGAATAAAGGAACAGCAGCAGTTTCTACCAAGAGCCGCTTGACCAGTCAAAAACTTTTCAGTAAAACTTGAAAAGAAAGAGGACGAGGTGGTCATTTTCGAGGCAGGTGAGAAACGAATCCAAATTTGTGAGCTCAAAGTTCAAAACGTTTTGCGACCGTGGGGGGTGGATGGAGGGTAGTGTTACAATGCCCCTAACGACAAAGACACGTTGAGGATAAAGAGTGAAGGAAGGGGGTGGGGCACAAAAGGGTAAGGAAAATACCTCTCGCATGTGAATGGCCGAACAATGTCCACCAGAATGACCATTCGAACACGGCCTTGACCAGTGCCATTTGCTCCTAAATCTTCGCACATTTTCGGACATTCTCAGAATTGGCATAATGGGGAATGTGCTCGCAGTAAGAAGACCTCGCTTTCAAAAATAGGCTTTCTTTGAAAGGCGAAATTGTAAGAAAAAGGGCTGGGGGATTTCGAGAACTTACCAAAAAGCGAGCTACTGAGAAATCTTCAAATGCCACATAAATTGATGGGGGAAAACAGAGAAACAATAAACAATAAGGGCGATTGCCCGTGCCGAAGAGGACCAGGGATTATTAGAACGAGAGCACCATCTGCCACTTCGAACGACCTATATATATATACAGATATAAATTTTGTCAATATTTTCATCTTTAAATGTTTGCGTGAATCCCTATAACTTTAGTGAAATCACAAGAAGGTAGTCTAGTTTGCTCGAAATAAAAATTACACAAAACAAAATCCATTTATGAACATCAGATGCTCTACAGAATAGAATTTGGACATCATTAAACTACATATAACCAATCTAGGCTAGGTCCTTATCCTTTGCATGGACTGTCAAGGGTGGTAAACGCAGGTTTAATTAAGCTAAGGGCTTTAATTAATCGACTGAATAAGCTCCGCCCATTTCATCCCACTTGCTCATAATGGGCGGAGTCAACGACATTGCAGCAGTAATGGTCAAGTCGTGGATTGAATCTAGGCTGAATGGCCATAGTATATATTCAACAGCGATTTAACCTTTTTAGAAATGAAGTTTAGGATTACTCCATGACATGAACACACATAATAGGGATGGTTATACAAGTAATTCTAACCTAGCTAATAGTAGAGATAGCATATGTGCAGATGAGAGTACCTTCAAAATGAAGTGGATTATAGAATTAGTTGCATGACCATGCCTAGTAAATGAACTTGCATGAAACAGATCATTCGGTTATCTAGTGAATGAATTCAAATTCAGCAATAAAAGAGCACGTGATTTTCGAAAAATGTGTCAGAACTGTCAAAATCCACCTTGAACACTTTCCCATCTAGATAATACAGGAAATGCCAAACATGCCTGGTCTTTGAGCAATTCGTTTCCAAGAAAAAACCTAACGCAGAAACCTGTGCGAAATTTAACCACGAAAGGAATGCCGAAGTTGCCACCTTAAGTTAACAATGAGCAACTTTTGTAGGTTATAATTAAAAGCTTTCGGGTTTATGAAAGATCAAAAAACACCCCCGTAGTTACACTAACCCCTCATGCCTCGATCCACTGCATGACAAGCATTTTATATTTGAAAATGCAACGGGTGGCGAAATATTTTTATTCTTAACCCAAGTGAACCTTATGCACCGATGGCATACCAGGAATGACCAATCGCGAATAACGTGGAGTGGATCTGGACAAAAAGTGCATCGAGTGCACGCCAGGGGATTGGAATGGTTATTGTATAGCGAAAAATCAATGTATCGTGTGATAAGCGATTTGAGGACGGTTACAGTAAACCTCGCCAAAAGGTAATTTAGCACCCATCATATCTAGGTATGATATCACGTGGACGTCCCATTATCACGTGACTCCAGTCAACAATGCAAAATGTTAACCTGAATAATGCTTTCTGCAAAAGCTGTATACATCTCGCAGAGCCTTGTTTCTTCGATCACGCAATAGCGTTTGTACAATTCTCAATTATCCAGATTAATAGGGGGATTTGCTAAATATAATTTTATAGCCCACTTGCTTATGACTAGTGTAGTAATACCAGTATTTAAGTGGCATCAAAATGCAATCCTATTTGAGTTATTGGTTGCTTCCAATGTGTACAGAAGAGCTTTGTGCTTTTAAGCTGAATTTCACTATTCGTATGAAACTGCAAGATTTGTGGATAACAAATGGCTTAAAAAAAGAAAAAAAAAGGTAAAGTTGGTTTTGCCGAGACCTGATAAGCATAAAAAAGACGGATTTGGTAACAAATAAAAGAAATCCGCATAAAAAGCTAGATAAATACCAATGAGAAAACTTGACTTATTGCAAGTTCAACTAAATAAAAAGCAAGGCGACTACTTATCAAAAATAAATTCAGGGAATGAAATCAAGCGAAGAAAATAAAGTACAAAATTTATATTGTACATGTCAAACAACAAATCAATACACATAAGATCAGTGCGTGGTAAAGACTGCAGTTTACAAAACCTCATGCTCATTTCCACATTTATTTCTAGCAGCATCTCCGGATTTCTATGACAGAAATATGAAATTTAGAATAACGCATACAAAAAATCCCTTAAAATATGATAGTTTTGACAAGCACCCCTGTTCTACTGTAATGTAAAAATCGTACCTAATTTGTTGCTTTTAGAAATAATTTGTACGATAATATTCAACTTACGTCGTTAGAAGGAATCTAATATTTTGACGTCTTTGTTTTCGGTATAAATGGCTAAGTTCAGAAGAAGCGCTGTAACGGCTGAAGGCTTACGTGGCGGGGTAACGGCTTAGATAACTTTCCATAAAACGAAGTCCTACGTTAACAACATTTACAGCCGTATTACTGACACAGCACCGTCGGTTGATGTTTGTTTTTGTGTAGAGTTTTATGATTTTTCCGTTAATTTTTTTTAAAGATTTAACAAAATACAAAATGGAACATGGCAAGATTCGAATGACGCGTCGTTTATATACATTTTATTTTGGATTCTTGCCAAATTTCTTATTTTAATAATAAAGATTCGTTTCATTCTACAAAAAAAAATCAGCTCCCTGGAGCACGATTCATTCCATACGAGATAAATTAAGTTTTATCGAAAATATAATTTTTTTAAAATATATATAGTAAATAAGAATCTCATGTAAAATATTTGCTATACAACCGCTTTCCATTACTATAAAGTATACCAACATTTGCACAAAAACATATACAAAATGTCTCATTATTTTGAAAAATAAGCAGAGTTAGAATACATTTTTGGTGGCCTCAAAATCCGCGTAAGAAACCACGGTATACAAAAAGATGATTTTTTATATGAGAACAACCCAATGAATCTTCAACACAAGAGCATTGGCCGTGTTTATGACCAAAACAATTTCCAGCTTTGGATTTAAGAAGGACACACCATTGATGTATTTTAATAGTATTCCCGATACATCGAATTAATAATAACAAAAAAAAACTTATTTCAAGTATAGAAGTCAAATGAGACCACACAGCATGCATCACTGGTCCATTTTTCATTTTTAAGCATAAATGGCATGGCGTGTAAAAAAAAATACTCGAATCCAGTTTGGGTGTTTTTATTCCCCCTTGTTTTTATATGAAATGTGCTGGCAATCTATCCATCAACTTTAATGCAATTTTTACAATTCCAACAGCACTTAAACCATTTGGATTCGTTTTAATTTTCCGCTCCTCTTTTCACATTTGCCAAAAAAAAAAAAAAAAAAAAAAAGACAGCCATCACAAAAAAGCCAGTCAGCAGAAGAAATTCCAACCGTCATAAACTAGATGGTTTCCGCTATTTACCCCCAATGTTTCCTGCTATGGATTTACAGTTCAAAACGTCTTTCATCCGTACGCACTTCGCATTTACACAAACACAGATTTAGGGAATCGAATCAAATATATTAAAGAGGACCCCGTCAGAAAATGTCTTTCGTGGCTTTTTATACATGTATGCCGGGTGTCAATCCGACATCTTGATTTTTGCATTTTCAATATCAACAACGAACGAGAGACTGTCTAGACACGACCTTACGCAATGTTTACCTATGTTAAGGAGCCTACTGCCAAATGCAGTATTTGTTGGAGACTAATCAAAGAAGAAGAACAAGCAAGAAAAAGTAAATAAATGTATCTAGATTTAAGGTCTCGTTTTTATTTGTGTTTTTTTTTTTTTTTTTAAATCCCTGGATAAGATACTGACTAAATTTAGGTATGCCCCCGTTCGAAGAAGAACAAGCAAGAAAAAGTAAATAAATGTATCTAGATTTAAGGTCTCGTTTTTATTTGTGTTTTTTTTTTTTTTTTTTAAATCCCTGGATAAGATACTGACTAAATTTAGGTATGCCCCCGTTCGTTAATTCATCGAACAAACATGTAAATAAGAAAATCTGTCTCTGAAGGTCAGGAAACACGAACCAGAAGATAGTTTCCGCAAACATGTTCCCCGAAACGAGATCTTAGGGGCAGGTTTCTACGAACAGGTTTGCACAAACAGTGTCGAAACGTGTTTCCAGGGGCATTTTGGACAAACAGGGTAGCACAAACATAGTGTGGAAACGTGCTTTCAGGAGCACGTTTCGACAAAAAGGTTTGCATAATGTTTACACCAAAAAAATATACATTTCAAAATGGAAAAAAATGTTAACTGTCATGGCGCTCCTACCAAGGCATGTATACTATATAACAAGCATAAAATAAACGATTCTATCGACTGCAACAGCTCAGAACATCGTGTAAAACTTTTAGGCGAACACCGAAAAGTTTGCTAAAAACATGATTTTACGCCTAAAGCTTTTATGTAAACATATTCACAGAAACACTTGTTTTTGTGGGGACCGCGGACTTTTGCGTTTACTGGTAACGAACAAAATAATACCAAACGTATACGAGCACGTAATAATGAAATTGCTTTTAATCAGAATTTCCTATGTGCATATATATATAAAAACAGCAGCATTATGCAACTGCTGGCTTTTCACCTTTCCCTTCTGCCTTATATCTATTTTATTAAGCACGCATGCATTCTCCACTTTAAACACTGCTATTAAGGTCGTCGCATAACTTATAATTATTTCAGAATAAATTAGCACAAATTAGGATTTAGAGAGAAACAGCGTCGGATAACTTACTAATGGAGGGAGAAATATAAATGAAATTGAAATTAACCCGCACATAAAATGCCCCTTCGTAACACCGGCCTGATCAAAAAATTACAAGTTTCATATGCATACATATAGAGAAGGAAGGCAAATAAGCAAACAGGAAATGCGGTTCATATATAATAAGTTTTGAGGAAGCATTTTCTAAATCATTCGAGGAAGAGCCGGTGATTAGAAGCGGAGGTTGCTTCGTACACTAACACGAAAACAAATTTAATTATTCTTAATTAATATATGCAGGAATTAAAATTTGCCTTTGCTGCTCCGTAGGAATTTCATTCTCTCGTGGATCATAAACCTTAAACTAGCCAGCTGTTAAGGATAATACAAGTGAGGAAATAAGTTTAAAGTTTTAGAGTAAAATACTAACCATACACGTAGACATAATTTAAATGAAAAACTTGTATACTGCAATGAACTGCGTAATATATTTTGCATATCTTACATAACTTGAGTACTTATATATGGCAAAAACCACGGTGAAATTAGCGGCTTGAATGATACAATATAATAATAGTTTCAAAAGGTTACCTAATGAATGTACGCAGAAGAGCAAACAAATTAGATTCAACATCATCTTTGATAAAGTAGAAGTCTTACCTGGAAAAAACAAAAAAGCACTTAATTAGTTAAGGTGAATATTTGCAACTGACAATGGGGAAAAATCGTAAACAGATTGAAATGCAATTAGACAACTAATGTTGAAATGTTGACGATCAATAATGTAGGTGTTTCTTGTTTGACATCAGCCTTTCAAATGGTTCAATTTAAGGATAAATAACTGATCTACCCTAGCTTACCCTGATATAAGCTAACTAAAACTGCTAATGAAATGCCATTGGTTGTATGTCCGGATATGCACTGCACTCCTATTATCATAACTCGTTCCTTGTCAGTAAAGAGTTATACATAAATATACATAAATGTTTTAATGAGCAGTGTTAATAAACAAATTTCAATCTATTGATATTTTCTTATTGTTGTTAATGTTCAGTTTACCAAACAAGAAAAAACCAAACCAGATCACGCATTCCTGCTAATGAGCCCACTGAGAACCACATTCGCTTAAAAGCGAATAACAGAACTACTGTTAATAGACCCAGATTTCATGTTCCCCGATGTGGTCCCATTATCCGAAATGCACCGCATTCAGCAGAATTATTCTCTTTGGTGATAATAAATTTCGAAACCATATCGATTTGTTAAAGCAGGTGTATCATTCGACGTTTTTACCATCGGCTTTATGGTCGTCTTCAACTGAACTTGAATTAGCGTAACGCCCCATTTTTTATACTAGCAAAACAACACGACATTATTTGTTAGGATGCAAAAAAAGTGAACATAACACAGTGACGTGTTCGCTATACTGGTGCACTAGAATATAATATGCACACGAGAAAAAAAAAGGAAAAAAAAATCCCTCGTCACTCAGTCAGGCATAATTTAAATGGCGTTCGGAGTGCGCTTGAGTAATTCCGAGAGGCTATTTTTCTTCATCATGGTCAAGTACATTAACGTAATGGGAACACCGCCTATTGTTTTGCAAACTTCAAACGGATTTCGTTTATTGGTAGCTTTTGCAATTCTCGGAAATATACAGCGGCCATGAAACAACACACTATAGATGGTCGAAGCCAAATGGTGGAACCACTCACTAGAGGGCGAGGGTTCACTGCCCCTCAATCCCCCCTTCCCTCCCGAATTAGCCAAAGGATATTTCTAAACGCTACCTTAAACCTCTAACGCGCACTTTAAGACAAAAGAAACGCCGGAAGTGATCCCATTAAATGTGTCAATAAGCCAAATCATGGAACCGGGCCATTCTCCTGTCCACCCCAGAATAAACAAACAACGTGGGCACCAGCGTCGTAGAAGGTGGCGCCATCTACGTGGCGTTCAATATCAACAACATGAAAAGCTACTTTTGTTCTGACAAACGAATATATATGTATATACGAAAAATTTACTTTTACGGTTTTACCCCCGAGGAAAATAATTCATTCCATGTGCATACAGCCTTTGTTTCCACAATAACAATTGATGAAAAATACTGTATAGGTTTTACCAGTCCATATATTAACATTATTAGAATTTTGAAAAGGCTCTCAATTTAAACTTCACCAAATGAGAAAAAATGAATACTTCGATCCGCTAGATGGCATATCAAAAATTCAATAGATACCACGAATAACATGTGTTCGTATGATGCCATTTCCCACCCCTAACTTGTAAAATTAGAAGAAACCTTGTTAAGTTCTCACATTTGCTCCTCAAAAATCACAGAATTCAAGATGGCGGCTTGAAAACCACCCATAGGCAGGAAAGGGGTATCAAACAGGCCTGCCAAACCGGTGACGTCAGACAACATCCATCTCTATCTGGAAAACATTTCCAACATTGGGGGGTTTGCGTTCATTGACCCGAACAGGAGGTCAGAGTGCAAACCATTTTGGGCAAAAGGTCGTTCATCGGTTCCCCTTTAAAGATTACTGACCATCGTTTTTCTGTAACGCCAACAAAAAGGGCAGATGGCAGAAGCAAGAAAGGAAAATTGACCACCAGTTATCTGTTGAAAAGCGTGACATTTCCCCGAAAAAGGCTTTCTTTCACCTGTTTTGCAATTATCAGCCTAACCCAGGTAACCTTTTGAGCAATTTCTCCTCCTGCCCTTCGACCAATCGGTTTGTGCTATACTCAATGTGCCAGCTTTCTGGACATTGAGGTGCGGTCAGGGATTTAACCACACTGTAATAGGCAGGTGACCCAAGGGAGAGGCGAAAGCAAGGAGACGCCAACAACATCCATGGACCTAATTGCAAAAAGGGGCATTGGTAGTTTTCGCAAAAGTCGCAAAAATTGGTGTCAGCATACCGGGTGTCCATTATGTTTCTAGTGAAACATTTGAAATATTTCACTGATAAGTGAACTGATCTACCTGGAATCATTCATACCTTTAGATTTGAGTTATTAAGGACAAGCCGGTTTGGAATCCGCCCATCTTGGATACATGTGCGCGACAGGGACATTCAGTTAAACGTATAATAATAATATCAAATGTCTAAATTTAAAAAAAGAAATCACCATGATAACAGAACATGAGTGGGCGTTATTCTCCAATGCAATCAAGCTTTTCAATCTTGTTTTGTTATTGTTTACTCTCGAAGGTAAACAAGTCATAGATCACTAATGTTGACGTCACGTTAGTGTTGTCCAAACACACCGGATGCAGTTACGAGTCAGTGTCACCATGATGGCGGAAGGAAACACTACATTCCACATTCTACTACACACATTGTAAAGCTACATGGTGCATTGAATCTGAACCACGCACTTCAAAAATCTTGGATAATTGTCACATAAAGAAAACTTCTACATCGAATCATCTGCATTGTTAAACAGCAGAACCCTTCCTAACCGTCAGTTTCATATAAAAGTTAATGTAAGCCGATAGCCGTTACACTTCCGTTTCATCTCCGCTGCTGAACTAACACCCTATAAAATTACCTCTAAACTTAATTCGAGAAAGCATTAAATGTTGCCCAAAAACTGCATTTAAGCACTTCTGCTGTTTTAATAAATGATTACTTTTGCAAATACTAATCAATAATGTATGTTACTTATTCGTTTCTATTAACCGATTCCACAAGCCTTCACATAAGAGCTAGGTGTTCTACTACTGTATATAAAAATCTCAAAATCGAATTCCCTTTTAGGGTCCTCCCATGCAGGGCTTCCGTAGAAAAAGACAGGCAGCCGCCACTTATTAATATACATACATATAGTCTCATTTTTAACGTCATTTTTTTTTTCTCAGACGTTCGTGGGTTGGTCTCGTAGGTGGGTGAGAACTGTGGCCCATGTGGGAATTTGTCAGAAGGGGATGAACCATTAAAATAACTGACAACAACAAACAACATATCCGAGTCCCACCACATAACAAGGCCAGAGGAATGCCTCAATGACACCAGAAGAAGACAATGAGCCGACATCACGTGGCTCACACCGCCAACAACAAAGTGAAGAAACTTGTCACCATCGGCACACCATTAATACGTTGAGAAAAATACTTTGAAAAGGGATGTCTGTTTTTTATGGAGACCAAACAGGCAATGGAAAAATACTGAGGGGAAAAAAAGTTGAGTAGGCCTAGCTGTCCAAACGTACGAAGGAGGGACGAAAGAGGTGGGAAGGGACACTCAAAAATGCACCATTAGCGTGGATATGGCCTTCAAAACGGTCGCTAGGGGACCCAAACAGACCCTCCATAAAATACCCTCACCAAAAAGTCCACTTTCACCCGTCCTTCCCATTGTCCTGCTATTAACTAACCTTATACATAGATCCTCCAATCGTTTTTACCTTGAAAACTAAAAAAGCCGTTATTTCCAGTTGTACCTAGCAAAAACTGAATGCCAAGAAAAGTTTTAGCGACAATATTTGGAAACATATAACGGTTTAATTCACAACTTGGGAGTTCTTGTATAGATCTATCGTATAGTTCCTACAGCAAATTTTCTACAAAACGAAGATGCTACACTTACAAGTCTGAAATCGTGCTATTCCATAAATATCTGATCTTGGATGTTGCCGGCAACATAACTGTATACAATATCTGTTCGTAAATCAAAGATAATTGAGAATTGGCTTATGCAACATATCATTTGTAGCAGATGCTGCCTTGGAAGCATATAATAGCCAGGCACTGCAACCATCAAATCAATATGCATTAACCAAGTATGTATATCGCAGTCAATATATTATGTATTTGAACCCCGTCCTAAATTTTGAATAACTTGAAAACGTCATAGTTAATATTATGATCGCAAACATCGACCTGGAATTTCCGCAAACCAATTTTGTTCTACTTTCAGGCTTTCAGCGCCGGCTGTTTGAAAATTATTTTAATGCGAGTTTACAGGCAGCGATGGCAGCTATTTGAAAACTGGAATTAATGATCAGATCTATGTACCAAAATAAACTTCATTAGGGTAGACACTAGTCTTCAGGAGAAATATGTGAGCACACGTTATTTATGAACGGCCCCCAGCAGCAATGGGCGACACCTTGGAGTGGAAGGGTGAGGTGTTGGACATCAGCAAACACAGGACACGGGGGAAAAGGAATGGAGGTACTGTAGGTTGCCAAACAAAGAGGTCGATTGGGAAGGGAAGGGGGAGATAAAAAGATTAGAAGAAACTTAAAAATGCAGAAGAGATAGCAAGTCAACAGGAAAATGGGAGGGGGTTAAGGGGACACGCGGGTGGAATTTCAGAAAAAGAAACCAGATAGGCCTACCTGAGCCCAAAAACGCGATTCGACTAGCTTTTGTTCGACACACCGCCCCGAAGGGGTCGCTTTTTGCGAGATTTTTCCACTCGAGCGTACTTCTGCCAAATCCTGATTGAACAGAAATCCTCGACGTTCACCAGTGAGCTATTATTAACTAAATCACGCCAACCCTTTGCCTACAAACGGGAACTTCAAGGTGGATTAACCCGAGGAACCCAGTTCCCATGGCCAAACTTGGATGCTAAAACACGTGATCCTTTAGAACACATTCCATGTCAAGAACATGAATTATCATTTTTAGACGTCTTTGCTATCGGTATTAAGGTGAAAGTTCAGCAGCGGTAGTGAAACGGAAGTGTAATGGCTGCCGGCTTACGCGGCCGTTGTGTAACGGCTTGCGAGAACTTTTCATGAAACTTGAATTCCTACAGTTTGAATTCCCCGACGTTATTTTATTCGAATTTCTCGCTAGTTTTGGTAATTCAAATGTCACGAAAAACTTACTATCCATCCAAAGAATCAGTTTTATGTATAATAAATAATATTTGCATTGTTTGTCATTTGAAATTTGAAAATCTCACTTTGTATGAAAAATTCATCCAAAAACTGCGAATACAAAATCCTCCCCATTTGTTATAGCCTATTGTAATTTGTCAAAAAACGTATCCTAAATAATTATTTATCCAAAACCATCCATTTATTTCCCAGAACAAACACTAAGAAAAACACACAAAAAAATATCGATTTTTCATAACGGTTATTTATATTATTACATGGAAAAATCGCTGGATTTGCTTTAAAATATATCTTACTAAAGTCATTATACTAACCCCGCTGCCATTCGAAAAATATATAATTCACGTTGTTGTTTTTTTAGCTGAAGATGGGGGGAGGGGAAGGCAATGCAGTATTTTTTTTTTTCGAATAAAAATCCGGTAATAAATGGAAGACCCACGAGCTTTAGATCTATAGCGCGACGTGTACAGCAGCAGCAATAACAGTAGTGAAAAAGGGGGTAAATCGTAAATCAAGGCTAATTTCGCAATCTCAACTCTTTCTTTATGTATTTCTTTATTTATTCCTTAACGCTAATAACCCCTGCCATCCCCCTTCATTTTCACCCATAACGTTCGTGAGAAGGTTGAAAAATCATACATATACGCAGAGAGCGTCAGTTTGCATCTCTTACCAAATTCAAACCGTAGGCGTTTCGATGTAAATAAAACCTTTTGATATTCCCCGGTGAAATTTAATATTCAACATTGAGAAACTGAGAAGCACGAAGTTAAGAGGAAAGTTTCTAAACAAAACAAAAAAAAAAACCTATGTAACCAAAATAAACAAAGAAATTGACAGCCAATGGCGAATATATGTCCGTTAGCATTATTTAAACAGGGTTTCGTGAAATGTTTCCAGGGGTTCCGCAACGTTTTTATAAAAATGCAAATTATTTTTCGGTATATCATCTGATGTACATGTTAATACACTTTTACTATTTTTATTCGAAAAATACCTAAAGTTCATTGCAACAGCTAGCTCATTACTGCTATGGTTCAGGACTTTAATTTGAATTGTCTTTCACAGTAATTTCAATTAAGCAAATGCAATTTTGGTATACAAATTACAGTTAAATTGTCAGTACTGCATTACACACAATATACAAAATAGTTAGCTATAAAACAAACTGATAAAATTAAACACAATGACGCGAATGAAGCCGCCAGCCATCACGTGAAAATCTAGTAGATCCAGCCGGAAACGCTGATTTCGGCAGATGTAAATGTGCGCTCGCGCAGGAACTTTTTACTCTCCAGGATAACCAGGAAATAAGTTCCTTGCACATTTAACTTTCAAAATCAGCGTTTCCAGATGATACCTAGAATTATAATCAGTGCCGTAACTATTGGGTAGCAAAAGCAAGCAATGCTTAGGGCTCATATTTCTGATTTTTGAGGTAAAGGGTTCAGTAACGGCGGTGTAACGGCTAATGGCTGTGAAACATGCCTAGGGGGTCCTAAACACGAGATTTCAAAACATGAGACAGGGGCCCAAAAATGTATTTACGCCACTGATTATAATTCTAAACAAAAAGCGCAATAGAAGTATTTTAGCTCATTTTAACATTGCTCAACAACCTTGTTCTAAAGCTATTGTAATAATTGATTTATTAATAACCCTTACACATTTTATTTTTCAAGGTTTAGCGCCTGTAGCCTGGATCAGAATCATTTAATTGGATGTCCCACCGACTCCAGACTTTCTGGACATCCAATGCATTGGCTAAACCGCCGTTAAAGATAACCAAGGTCGGTGAATAAAACATGTCCGCAATAAATATAATATGGCGGCAGTAAAAAAAAAAAAAAAAGATTGGCGAGGCAGCACGGGGTCATAAAACTTGAAAATAGGATTAAGTCCAGTGATGTCCACTTCCCAGAGGAGTTATTACCGTTACGTTTGTAACTCAACACAACAATGATTCGTGGAGGGATGGGGGGGAGAGTACTGAATAATTGAGCCAAATAATGCAGGCCTATTAAACTGACATAATAGGAACAATGTATTTTAAAATTTCTACACTGGTGAAAAAAAAAAAAAAAAAAAAATCCCCCTCTCCCCCATAAGATATCTTAAAAAGCACTTGCTCGCTTTATAAGGCCATAAAAAGTAGTTTTTAAAAACACAAACTGGAATACCGAGGGGGAAAGGGTGAATTATAAAAAGATTTAAAGGATTAAGGGGACAAAGAAGCCAAGCCATCCAACGAGGAGTAATTTTTTCTTTTTTTTTGTAACGGCCATTTATGCATTGTGAAATGGCTTTTATTTTTTGTCTACCTTTGCTCCTTTTATTCATTTCAAATCCCCCAATCACAATGGCGTCTGAGGGGCAATATTATTAAGATAGAAAACAACAACAACAAAAATGAAAGGGTTTTTTTTTTCATCTTACCAACCAGTGCATGCTCAAAAGATACCACATTTAACGTTGTGCGATTTTTACTGATAATTGCAATAAAAAGTTACAAAAATTAATTGTATTTTATGTTCAGCTAGCGTATGCAAAGTTTTTGATGATGTCTCCAACATAAAAAGAAAGTAATATTCACGCAAAGCCTTTTGAGTCTCACTGATTTGCACAACAGGGGGCATCCGTAATTGAAAATTAGATATTCTTATGGCCTTATAATAATCCTCACCATCTTTGTACTAAAGTCAAAGAAGTGCACAAGCTGCAACTGAAATTACGATCCCCCATCTCACAATTATAAAGGTTCCGAACTTCAAACCGAGTTAATTATTTGAACAAGACCAGAAAATTAAATTGCGATTAATGTCACGTTGAATTTGATGAAAATGAATTCGGAACTCGAAAGGCTTCCTATATCTTATAAATAATGTATTAAATTTCGTCAATTATATTTTATCAGAAAACAAGGATGCAACAGCAGCAACAGAAGGCCTATAGGAGTAGATTTTCAGAAAGGGGCAAAAAGCGTGTTGGTGGTAGGCAAGTCACGTTTGAGGGGAATGTTCAGAAAACCTGTAGGATGGGATATTTAAGAACTAGAAATAGGGCATTCGCCACATCAAATTACAATTACTAAAATTCTATCGGCAGCATATGTTGCATTGTGCCGCGATTAAATAATTCATGACACTGCCTTTTGGCGTCAATTCAACAACCCACATCCACTCCCAACAGCATATAGTAGAAAAGAAATCATAATTCCTGCTTGGAATTAGAAGAAAAATTATCAATTGATTCAGGTTTTCGGACAAGTTTTTTTTAAAAATTTGGCGATCATTGTTTTATTTGAAATTACCATTATAACAGCGAATTAAATGTAACGTACTATACTTTACTTCAATTCTATTTCAAATTATGTAGAGAATTTTTCAGACTTTTTGAAAATGTTTTGTGGTAATTGACCGTGGGAAGAGTTCTTGAAAATTTAAGGGATGAGCCTTGAAATCCTTGAAATTTTTTCCAGAAAATTAGTGGACAGACACCACGCATGCTTAACTAGATGTTATTGGAAAAGTTCCCCATCTTGAAAGGACCTGCAATTTGCGAAATAGTTTATTTCAATGAAAGCTATAAAACCATTTGTCGATTCAGATTTACTAGAATCGGTATTGGATACCGGGGTAGGAAATCCCGCGCAAACAAGTTTTTGCCTCACTTCAAATGCCGATTAAAAAAAGGGTTTGTTTCCAGTCCAGTTTCATTGACTGGTCAGCTTTTTATTTTAAAGTATAGTTTAATTGAAACGCGAATCATGATTTGGTGCAACCGGTGAATAATTTTAAAGCTACAATAAACAACTGGCCGAGGAAACCGCAGAAATGCATCGCCAATGGCCATCGGCCGTAGTGTCCAAAAAGTTGGCCAAGGCCAAAATACGCTTCGAGGAATACACTTTTATTGAAAGCTTTAAACAATTCAAAGAAAAATCTCGAAAGCGAAAAGCCCACCAAAAAAGAGGGGTAAAAATGCCGAAGTGTTGGACTGACCTCCAGCTGCCAAGCCCAGATGGCCATACTTTCGTACAAAACACCAATTTAGATCACATCGCAACTTTTACTCCAAATCTCAACTTCTTTTCAACCGTTTCAACATTGTGAACGCACAATTTGAGCAAATGGTCATTTCTAAAGGGGCTACCCCCTTCGCTAGCCTCAACTGACCCATTCTCGATGGTTTTTTCCTACACCTACCCGAAATTCCACTAACTATAAATTACAAGGGCATGCCCTTGTCACCTCAAATAGGGTTAGCACAACATGTCTAAGTATCTAGTGTATTGGACTTTTGTATTAGTTCTTTATCTAGAGACCTAGATATTTTAAAGTTTGACGCACTATGTGTTTGATTGAATACCCTAAATCACAAAATCCGCGTTTCAATACAAATTACGATTCCATATATGATAATAATCAGTCACTGACCTGCAATGTTAACTTATTTTGCAAACTTTAAGCTCGGATTTAAGCCATATTCAGCCAAAAGCTATTCATTAATTTATTTTTTCTTCTTAACTTTTCCCAACAAGAGGGTGAAAAATCAACAAAACCCGACTTGTGATGATGAATCGCTTAGGGGCAAATCCCCAATAACAAAAGGCACGCCGCCATCTTGGAGGTCTTTTTGCTCACTAACGCGCCATTTCCCCCAACTCCATTACAAATTTCATCAAGATTCCTACAGCAGCGGCGATGCAATTGAATAAATATTTATTACAGATTCCCTGCTTTAATTCGTTGTTGGGAGCCATGCGGAATGAATTTTAAGCACTATTTAAAACGTTTATTCGCAGTCATTATTGTCAGGCTACGAAATGGGGAATTAAAAATTATGCCTTTTTACCAGCCATTTGTATACCAAAAAAAAAAAAAGCTTCTGCTGATGGAAAAAAAAAGTTTTCCCTTCTCGTAATTGGTTGACATAAAATACTAAGCACGCTATATTGTTAACATGGAACGATATCTTTTCGAGTGCCAAGCTCATTCAAATGTCACAAACAGTCCTGTTCAAATTTAGCTTGTAAAGAAAAGAATCCAGCCTTCGCCCTCACTCACAATTTTGTTGTGATGACAACTGCATTTTTATGGTGGACTCGTTACTCTGTATGCATAGTTTAACAAACATTACTTGTAATTATGCCGTGCATTATTTTGATGCACGAGTGATTAAAGCTGGATTAGTAATAAAATATACAAAGAAAACTAGCTGTTCTGATTTTGTTCGAATTAAGGACCTAATTGTCAAAAATATTTTCATTGTACTTCTGAACAAAATGACATTTACAGATCCCACGTGCTTCACCCACTAGCTCCATCAGGGTGTTCATATGAGAGAAGCCATATTAAGCATTGCATGACTTACAACTACAGTATGAATATTACAATTTCATTAACACATTTCTATGAACAAATTACTATGAGCAAATGAAGATAGTGAATTTTTTAAACTGTAACACAAACAGACATGTAGATTTTAAATTAAAGAACAATTGATTATTATTTTGTCATATTAGAATCGTCCGGCTAGTATTATGGAAGCATCCTGAACCAAACTGTATATATCATGCCGTGCTGCCAGATTGAAGATCTGGTCACACTGGGAATTTCCGAAGGCCACGGTCAATGAGGCAGCAAAACGTTGCCTGCGCAGTGCTAGATATGGATTCGTAGGGCAAAGTTTGGATAAACGGTGCTTTTACAACAGTCCCATTTATTTAAGCAATTTTCTGATCTAGTGAACTGCGCTTTTTATTAGTACTATTTAACTAAGCTGCTCGCTCATTTCCACGATTATGATTGCAGCCGTTTTCTTTGCTCGGGCTTCTCGTGTATTTTTCAACTTAATTGGGGGTAATTTTCGGTTACGTTAGTGCGTATCGGATGCGAATGGCAGTGGAAAGAGATTTAGATAAAACTTTTTCCAAGAATGGGATTCAGTTTTTGACATATTGGAACGGACACGATTATGAAATTAATAAAACGACTTTAAGACCACGTGGCCAGGTATCGGTGTTTGACCCCCAAGCCTAGCCGCAGTTTCTGCTCCCTATATGAATCCTACGCTATATGTTCCTTTCCGGTGTTAAAAGTTTTATCGCACACTCCAATAGGAGTCAAGTCAGTCAACTAACAGTACATAACTAGATGCAATTTGCATCCCAACGACTATAAATTTCGTTTGTGGTTCATTAATGTCTTCCTGTTGCAATTCAAGTCTTGTCTATATGGAAAAGCGGAGAAACTTTTCGCACAATTATCAGATTTACTATATACGGAGCAATCTGCCTACGTGAAATGCCAGAGTAGAAAAAAGAGGTCAGCAAAACAATTACTACTTACAACATAATTGCAACAAATAGGGTTTTTTCTAAGAATTAAAAACGAAAAAAACATTCAAAAGATTCCGGGCAATTGGTGCTTTAATCGTGACAAACAAGGAGATCTTATCGCCGATTTTCTTCCAAAAACTGCTTGGCGATAACGTCTATTCGCAACAGTTTTCATCGAGAGGGAGAAAACAAGCATCGTGGGGGACGTAAGATGAAGAAAAATCAAAAAAATGAGCGATCAATACGAGGTTTTTTTGGCACTTTTCGAATGCAGTAAGTATAGGAAGCGCCATCACAGTCAGCCTGTACTTTCGGCGGCCATTTTTGGAAAACAGAATCACGATGGGATCCATCTTATCACGAGATAAAGATCGTTCCAAAGTTACTAGTAAATGGAAAACAAAAAACCTCAATATATGGAACGACAAACGATGTTCGAATTAAAGTCCATTCACACACATCCGACCGTCTCCGTTCAGTTTTAAAAGTGACGTACATACGAACTTGCACTGCACCGAACGTGAAAAGATAATACAGCGTTATTTGTCTTCACTAACACCAAACATATTTCAATGTATACGGATGTATGTAAATGGACCTTTATCAGCTACGCAAGCTTGACCGGCAACCAGCTATCTGGTGATTAATCGCTGGAAATGTTATATCTAACATTTACAGAAAATGTAGCTACTATACAGCTGAGTTTAGTATCGTACGTAACTTAGTCGCCTATCCAGTCCAAACTGCACTCTGCACTTAGTGAGGGCCTTCCCAAGACCTACGACTGATGTTACGATTTTACTATAAAATGCCTCTTGTTACTCCACGTACTACAGAGTACAGAAGTGTATGTATGCAATTTCCGTTGTATGTACAGTTGTATTTACATATCATGGATTTAACAAGTGGGTAAACTTCAGAGGTAATTTCATTTTCCCCGTTAAAGGCTCATACGCCACCAGGAGGTGTTGAACCGGAATAAGGTTAATTCACATCGCACATACATTGGTGCATCAGGAAGATCCAGTAACAGCTTTTTTTAAATCCCCAGCATCCCGAGGTTTTAAGTTAAAATAACCGAAAACGATCATTGTTTTCCAAGTGGTCCCTCGCTTACGGACGAGTTCAAAATTGGGGACAAAAGCATTCGCTTGCTTCCAAGCGATACAGTACAGTTAAGTAATTTATGGAGTACCATTACTGTAAAGTGCTCCTTGAAGAACGAGGGTCAAACGGATGTGTACTCCCCGAAAGACGGCGCTAAATTGCTCTTTGGCCCCAGATAAGCGCCGCACCTGGATTTATATTGCTCCCATTACAATAAATCAACTGAATCTTGGAATCATGCCCATTGAGGCCCATCTTTTTAATTCGCTTCAATGGCTACTACGTACCATGCTTTTAAAACGCAGCCAACCACGTGGAATGAACGTTCCAATGGGTGACAGAAGCGCATACGTCACATGAATAGGGAGTAGCCATTATACGTATGACAGAAACTATGGATGACCCAGGGGATTCCATCCTTCCCACTGTTTCGTGTGCCCTCCTCTATCCAATACCCTCATACTCGTTTACAATGCAAAATTAGCCTTAACTCTTGCCCAGCACCCCCTGGTGGGGTTTGAATATTGAGCATCGCATTTCCAACATGGCTGCCTCCATTCACTCCAATCTTCAAGTACAGTCAATTGATGCAAGAGATCATTGGAAGAAATGGGAGCGAAATTAGCGAAAATTACACAAGTCACCTGTAGACCACCGTGTCGAGTTTGGACTGGTTAAAGTTAGCTTAGACCAAGACTGCATTTACGTTCCGTGTTGGAAACAAAACTGAGACCCAACATCCCGTCGTTAACATGCTGCTTTTGTCATTTTGTCTTTCAATTTATTGCGTATTCCGTTTCAGCCAAGAATCAAACAGCAGGAGGCAAAGAACTAAATTAATATTTCAAAGAGGACTAAGAAAAAAAAAAATCGAGTTGTGGACACAAATTTTATAAATAGGGTGTCCAAATCGAATACACCATAAAACAAGGTGCAACGTGAAATGGAGCAAAGTGCCACTAGTGGATCTGGACAGATCTGGTTTATGTGATTTTTGCCCCTTCGAAAATTTTAAATAAACCTATTGTATGTCATCGCATCTTGGATTAATTGGGACACATCCAGAGTAGAATGACTACATTGGATCGATTAAGAGGTGGTCTTAATTAAGTATGGACTGAATATTGGCTCTGGATGTTTATTATTTAAAACCCAGCAGCTTGATGATGAACAAGCTAAAATATATACATTTTAAATAAACATGTTGAATCTCATCGTACATTGGTTTAACAGGGGCACATCCAAACATTCTAATATTGGATCGATTAAGAGGTAGTCCCAATTAATCATGAGCTCACTTTAAATAAGCAATACACAACCCTTTTCCATAAAAGCAGTGAAAAACTTGGGAAAAAAATCCCCCCAGTGTAACGTTATAAACATCGTCGTTTGATACAGATCTCTGGGCATGCATCCTCAGATTGTTGACCTTAAGTCCACAAGTCTTATGGTCAGTCCCATAGCCAAAGTGCAAAACAACAAAGTCAAAAACAAGCTCCGTAGACGCACGCGGATGCTAACCCCATATCAAGATGACATTGCGCGCACGTTCCATGCATTGATGACGTCGTCGGGTCATTCCATGGGGTCGCAGAGATGTAGGGGTGGACAGAGGGAGCACCGGAGCAGAAAACGGTGAACAGTCGAACGCATCTCAACCAGATTGGATCGATAATGGGCTAATCTTGCCAGGTGGAAATTACGGTAGGGTTGTCGAGGCCTATCCTCGAACTCGGGCTAAAGGCAGGGAGAAGGAGGAGGATGAGGAGGGAAAGCCTGGCACAATCAATTCCCAGTTCAATATCTGAAGCTCGAACAATCAGGCAGTGCGCGGTTTTGAAGGGGGGAGCGAACGACGCGCCCCCTCACCGCTGGCCTGTCTCCACCCGCCATCAATGAAACCTTCCCGAGGCGAATGCCCTTGTGTTGTGCATAACAGTTATTGTTATTTCTACCCTACGTTCCTCCATAAACGAAAGGGAAAGAAGAGAGGGGGAATTTATATATATTTATGCCAATGAGCGAAATATATTTGAACAATTTGGCCGTTACTCGTGCGGCCCTGCACAAACGCAGTGACCAATGGACGGGAAAAACTGCGCTATTAAGCAATAAAAACGGCCAAATGGAACGCAACGACAAGGGCAGAAAACAGGGCTGTCCATGGGCGAGGAGGGGGTTTAATGAGACACTTTGTAATACGGTGGGGAAATAATTATTAATTAGGCGTATGAGTGACGTCATACGAGGTGCCTATATGACGTCACGTACCCAAGTAACCAAAAGTCGTTGGAATGCTGATGCATATTTGTTGGACCAAAGCACTGTTTTCCAGCCCAACGTTCAGCCAACGAGATGCCAGCAACAAAATTTACTATAATTAAATGTTTGGCCTTTTTGTGAGTAAACGCCATGCGTTTATTTCGTTGTATATTATGGATAGCAATTAAAAGGTATTTTTACGCCTTATTCGCTGTTCGCCATCATAGCGCATAACCAACGATAGAAAACTAGTTTCTACTATTTGCCAAAGTTGGCAACAAAAATCCAACATTGCGTGCTACTTGGGTTCTTAACAATGATTATCTGTCCAACTTGTGTTACATTGTGTCCACCACGTACAACACATTTTACACTTCTTCCGTCTATTTATAGATAAACAAATCAACTTGGCAAGCATCCCATTTGGAACGCAAGGAAATTCGAACTTTGCTTCTAACGTGTTCCATTTGTAATAACTTCTACATAATCTTCATAAGGTACATTAGATAACATGTTTTTTTTAAGAATAGGATCAATCTGGCACATTTTTTTATTGCCTGTATGTGACCGGTAAGGTGTTGCTAACCTAAAGAAAGATATAATGGGGAGGAGAGAAAAAAAAATACATCTGCATTGTTGTATTCTTATTGCACAAAGAGTTCTCGCAGTTATTTTCTAAAAAAAATTCACACTTTCAATTTCTGCCAATGGATAGTTACACCGAAAATAGAAAGTAATATTAAAGATCACTGTACTATAGTGACTTATGAGGAGGGCGTCCACGCTTTATGGACGCCCCTTGAATTAAAGCGACGAGGGATTTTCCCCCTTCCATCGGCATTTTTAGACCTTGCCGCTATCGAGTGAAAATATATTTGAACCACTTAAATTTCAACACGATGCTCCATTGTGCGATTTTGAAAGCAACATTTACTAGCCTATAAAACTTATAAATCATTCGGGAATTATAAAATGTGTTTCTTGTCCCATGAAATGTTGAATTATCCATCCGAACGTAAAGTCCATTACCATATATCAGTAGAGAAAGAATGCAGGCAGCCTAATTGCCGTTTAATTCACGTTGCGTACGTACGGCATGCCTAGGCATTCAGATTCATTATTTATATACATACGTTATATATCTGGCTATAATTAATAGGCACTTAACATGTAAAACTAACGTCACGATATGTCTTAAAAATCGGGTCTCTATAAACGAGGTCAATGAATGTTCATTATGGATTTGGCACAAACCACCTTTAATCTTTTTAGCCGGCCTATTGCTACAGATTTTGAATAACCAAGGTTGGATCCTCCATGGTCGTATACTTGCAAACGTGCAATATATATTTAAAGTTTGAACTTATTTTAACAAAAGTGATAATTAGAGAGTTTGAGCCATCCAACGTTAACGAAACGATAACGATAACGATATGGATTCCAATGGCATTTCGGACCGCCCGCGCTGTTTCTCGTTTTCGTTATCGTTATCGTTAACGTTGGATGGCTCAAACTCTCTATTGTCACAAATGTCGTTAACGTATAGGACAATAGGTTTATGACAAGTTATCTTGAGCCGTTACTCCATTGCGAAAGCTGATTCACAGCCGTTAGCCGCTACACTTCCGTTTCACAGCCGCTACTGAACTCGCATGTGCATACATTGTACAACCACTGATGAACTGCATTCAGGTATATAATCAAAATAACGTCCATTTATAATTCTGTCCACATTGCGAGATAAAACGAGATTGGATTTTTTCAAATAAGTAAAGAACCGCATTAACAGAATTTCGGATGTAATAGCATTCCATTTCTTGTGAATTCCCTCCATCATAAAGTATTAAAACAAACCAGGGTAATTAAAACACAAAACACTTAAAATAATAAAATAACTCTTTGCTGGAACGCTAATAAACATTCTGATGTATGCATTATTTATATAGCAAGAGGTGGGGGCATGTAGAAGGGTTCACACCCCTCCAAATCAAGGTTGAAGAAATTTTCTCTAACCATCTCAAATGAGGATCGTGTGCCAAATCAAAGCCAGCGCCAGAACGCTTTAGGGAACAACAGCATTGCGTAAACAATTCATTACCGAATCGCGAGTTAAAAAAGTACATATGTCCACCATGGGAGCCGTATATCTCCAACTTAATTGTTTTATGAAATGAAATTAGAAAGCAAACAAAACTCGAATACATTAATTGCGCAGCTGATATATATATGCCTACCATTGAATCCAAAATTCACGTCACGCACCACGTTGTGGTTATCATTCACGATTATACGTAATATCTCTACGAGTTGCCCACACAACAGCTTTTCGCCAAAATAACACACAGGTGCATAATCAATTCCATTTTGCTCTCAATTTGTGGTAATACATGCTCCTTACCCACGTCACCCCACTTTAAAAGTAAAATAAAGATTAGGATAGCCGAAGGCAACCTCCACATGAACGTGCAACATAGAACCTCCAAAAATCATTCCAGGAAATCACGGATTTGGTCTGAAATTTTGCGAAAAATAACTTCACGGTAGTGTTGTCATCATCATCATCATCTTCATCATCATCATCATCGATGCAATGATTTTCACCTGGAATTCAATCATCTGGCGAAAACACCGAGCCTTTGTTGACATACTGAAAGCGTGGGAAAGGAGAGCTTGATGCATGCTTTTAGGCCGAAATACCGCCATTAAATAACGTTCTTCGGAGCAAGATAAAGCTCAAGTTTATGATAACTTTATCACTTCAGGAAAAAACAACAGTTAGGAAACGTTGAACAAGGCACAAATGCCTCGCCTTAGTTCTACAGTTTTAAAAAGCAAAATCCCCAGTCCACAATGAAGCCACATTGTCGTTAAAACTAGTTCAAATCAGTAGAAACAATAGCTTAAAATCACTTAATCGTCGATTACACGAGTAAATGTTTGGTGCAAACCGCCATGAATGAAAATGTGCTACAGCTCACGTTTGTTGCCGCAACTAGGTGACACAAATTAGCTCGGAGAACAAATACCCCCATAACACGCACTCGTTATGTTTGATTTTGCAAACAGTATCCATCAAAAAATGGCGTGTTTTTTTTCCCCCGTGTTTGATCAACTTATAAAGTGAGCTAATATGTTTAGCTAACGAAGCGGGTCATTTATTTCGTAAGAAGAAAAAAAAATCCTGACGACATAATTACTACCAACAGACACATGTGCAAGGACAAGTTTTCTCACATCTTGCATTTAATTACAAAAATAGCTAGTATGTAAAGATTTTAACACATGAATTCTAGGGTACGGTCAATTAATAAGGTAACAATCAGAATGGGTCCAATCCATAATTTCACTGTCATAAAAGGTTTGTTAAGGTCAAGTTAGGGGTTTTTCCCTTTGGGACTTTTATCTGGAAATTCCCACCAAGATTGTGCAATGTCACACATGATCTGGCACGTTTCACCCACGATACACGAAAAACGATACACTATATTATATACCAACTGCCCAAAATTCATCAGAACCATCAGCGGGCCCGATTGGACAAACACCGTGGACGCTCCAAGGTCTTGGTAACACGCAAACAGCCGTTACCCGCAAGAGGCCCCTATATGGCATTCCCCCCAATAAATTTAAGGGCTTTTACTCGATTGTAGAACAAGATTGCAAACTCCTTTTGTGAAAATGGGTCCAGCAAGTGAGTTTTGCAGCTTTCCTCGTTAGGGCCCACCGCTTCTTTTGAGCATTTCTCCACTGTCACTCATCAACAGAGGCCTGCGTTTGGTGGGTGGATAATAGAAGCCTCAGGTTGAATCTGAGCTGAGGTGCACAGGGATCCCTGGTTTCCCCCATGGGTCCTCTCCTCAACAACATCCCAATTTTCCTAGCCTCCACGCCCAGATTCCCCCTTCAACTGCTTTTACCCTCGCTGCTACTGCATGGTGATGACATTGGCAGCTGCCTCATATACCCCCTTTACATATAGGCAGCCATTATTCCTCCAGGAAAACTAGGCGCATTGATATCACGGTCAGCCATTGAAAGAAGCAGTTTTTGTCTTTTCTATAGAAACAGAAAAAAAAAGACAGTCAACAGCACGGTGGCTTAGAGGCTAACAATCACACTCCAACCACCATGCAACAGAGGTGCCCTTTAGGGGGCGCTTCAAGAGCTAAGATGGCGTCGCCTACATGTTTCACAAGCTAGCCATGTAACCTTGATCGGTACTAACAATTTAGCTTTTTTTTAAACTTGTCATTGCAATTTTGCTTTGCAAGTCTTCTTCGATGCAGTTCATAAATAACGAAAATGTTAACAGAATTCCTCGAACAAGAATTATTTCTTCCGCATTTTGAGACGTTATAAAAAACAACAACCATGATTTCAAATTTCCATAAAGGTAATTCAAAAAATTTCATGGAAAGACAATAGTTGTTTTCTAAAAGCTAAATCACGTTGTCTTGAAGATCGCCTGAAGGAGATGCCAAAGTAAATATCTTGCAACCATTTTAATGCATAAATTGCAAAAGCAATCTTGGGGGTAAAAAAGCATGGGTCTTTTTTGTTGTTGTTGAAAATTTGATGAGAATTTGATTCATATATACAGTATGCTAAGACACCATATATGTATACAATAAATACAGTACAGTACACAATATAATGCAAATTTAGCAGCGGCGTTGAAACGGAAGTGCAACGCGGCTAACAGCTGTGAATCGGCTTACACGGCTGTGTAATGGCTTATGCGAACTTTTCATAAAACTGTAGACACTTATGTTTATAAAACAGAATTCTAACCAGATCCAAACTTGACAAAAACTCGTAACCAACAGAACTGAATTTAACCGTTTTTTGACGACAAACCAAATGATAGCGTCGCCAACCACAGCCGTTTGCAAATAATCTACAAAACTAGAAATGGACCCTCATCTCAACAAAAGCCCTACATTTTCTAGAAATACTAATACATTTTCAGCATACCGTGTATTTCCGAAATGGAACGGATGCCTTTGAAAAATCCATTTTAGGTAAAATATCTGTTTTTCCTATAAATGTGATCAACATCAACACACACATATACATACATGGCTTCAAACCAAAAGAAAATCTTGAATGAGGCCCCCATACTCCCCCATCCACTAATAACGTCATGCACGAACGACCTTTTTAGGGCACGAAGTCGTTTATGTTTTCACTACCGAAGCCATCAAGTTCTGATGAGTGATGGTAAAATTGTCTGAGGCCATGAAGCAAATTTGGCAAGAAAAATTCTAGCAACAACCAGCAGCTGCTTCCACCAATCGTGTTACGCAACCACTTGTGACTTTGACACGAACTTTTTCTAATGGGATTCCCTATTTTTAGCAACATCGTGGGCGTTATGTCTTAGACCTTCCAGGTTGACTTTGCACAAACCAATGGGCGGTTTGCACCACATTCCTGTTGCGAGTAATCTGCGAATAGGCCAATATAATGGTGCAACCGTCGACAGCATGTCATTGTTAGGACAACTGGGCGTGCACTGTCTACAGCGTACAACATTAAAAAAAACCTTGTTCTACTTAATAATTCACATCCTAGGTTGGATAACTGACCATAACCAACACGTGCCCTGCATGTTCCGGACCGAACAGGTGTGTAAAATTTCGGCGTTTAAGGAAAGGTCTGGACGCAAAGTACATGCACGTTGAAATATAAAAAGGCCAATTAATTAGCAGCGATGAAAGGTGCCTAATCGTGCCACTAAGCTTTTAGCAAATTGCATCAACCCATGTTACCACACCCCCGTCGATAACCGAGCTCATTGCCATCTCATCCCACGTTGCACCAAATAGCAACACGGTCCATATGCTCCGAATTAGCATTCTAAAGAAATTTGTCAACTGAGCGCTATATGACGCGTAACAACAACAACAAAAAACACCCTTGTTTATTAAAAACAGGTTCTCGATGCGTGTCAACATACACCGATATTAGCAATAAGATCGGTCAATATCACTCGACCGATGAACCTATACTACAGATTGCGTCACCGCATCACGTGACACTAGGTGTGTGTGTGTTGAACTATGCTATTTTTCAACCGTTTTTACTCCCGTCACATTATCAAGATCTAGAATTGTCGCGGCACACACTATATGTGGAAATGCCAGAAATTGAACACATCTGGACATATGGTCACAAATGCCAAAACTTGGACATTTGTTTTCGTATTTCTTTTTGTGAGCATGGATCATAAGCATATACTTTATGTCCATCTGCATGGTTTTAAACTCGACACATTTTTGACTTATGTGGCCCATATATGTATGAAAACTCGAAATCTAAAAATAGTCCACGCATGGCCATTCAATGGACAAACACGGTCCAACCATGACAATATAGGCCCATTCAGTGGTTAAATATGACAAATGGCATGGCAATGGCACACACAAGTTCATATAAATGGGCTTTTACACTAAAAGTCCTTTACACTTAGGGACCCAACAACATCAGCGCCAACATCTTGTTTGCAACGATTATTAGGGCATTGATCGATCGGTTATAAAGGATTGACCCGTTTATTTTGGACAAATCGAATAAATAATAGTCAGGGTTTTCTTCACTGATTTGGGGCACGGTGTGGATTCATCGAGACATGAATTTACCTCAGATGTGCAAGAAGTTAGGAACGAAAAATTTGAAAATACCGGCAATATTGTTAGATATGTAACGGTGGAAATGAAGATTATACGAGATGAAATCATCGACAGCATATTCTATGAAAACACCAAGAAGAGGAAAGTAACGAAGATGATATCTAAACTGCACAGGATGTCGTATACGTGAAACGTATCCTGACAGTTGAACAAAGCATGTGTAATACCGAATATTAGCTTGTCATTTTATCTTTTCTTCATACATATATTACTGATGAAACTCAAAGTGTTCATTAAGTATGGAAAGTTAATTTCTTCAATCCGAACAGATACATTGCCTATGTCAAATTGTTAGAATTACAACAGGTGAAGGTCGCGTCCACTATGTCACGTTATTTAATCGTGTAGTTTCCATTTGCATGTCATAATGGGATTCGACAAACAAAACAACACCTGAGATGACAACCAGGAACAGATGCGTAACACACGCAAAAGGATGCATATTGTTTAATTTCTCTTTCCTCTCATTATATTTCCTGTATTTAAAAACGTATGTCAGGTGCACACTGAATTAGAGAGTTTGAGCCGGCCAACGTTATTGTTTCGTTAACGTTGGCTGGCTCAAACTCTCTAATGTCATACGTACTAAGGCGCCCGCATCAGTTAAATATAAAGCCCGCCTTGTATCGCTCAATTAAATGAATATAATTTTAGACAAATCATCCATTATATTAGACTATATATATTTTTTTACTTTATACGCATTCCGAATTTCACAGTATCAAGTTACAATTCATTACATTAGCAAATTCTAAAATAAAATAAAAATAAAGGTGTTTGAAAGATTGAAAGTATAGGGAATATTCTAATAAGGTTTCATATTGAACCTTTAATAAGACCGTAGAGAACCTAAATGGAATCTTTCATTAGGTGCTATAAAGAATTTCAAATGTTCTATAGACTATAGTCTAAATGAGAAAGATTTTTTTAGAATTACAATGTTCATGATAATAAAATGTGTCCATGCAAAGCAGCCATCAGCAGCACTGCACATTTTCGAATGCATGCACTGCGTTCTCCATCGTGTCGTGCATCACTCAACATCAGTGGATGTAGTGCATCTATTATGCAGGGGAGGTTGAAAATTACGACCTCCGAGCCCGTAACTAAATCTTTGAGAAGTGGAAAAATGTGACGTTTTATATGGACCAAAAAGTGACAGATGCCAGTGAAAAACCACCCCGCAGCAAATACATAAATTGCAACCCCAGTTCACTTCCCATATACAACGACCCCATACGTTCAACGAAATATCAATAATCAATATCAGCATATATACATTTTTTTTTTTTTTAACTTTCACGCTGAAAAGCTCCAAGTGGTTTGAAGCGTATAGCGTCGCGCATTGTTTATGTATGCAAAGAGTGACAAACCGAGCTCAAGGTACTTTGGCAGCATCTCCATCACAAAAATAAATCTTTAAAAAAAAAGGTCACTATCACCGCCGTGATATCAAGCACATTGCGCAATAAACGTTAGAGGTTACCACCACTCAACCAGCAGTTACGCTCGTAAAGCGCGCCGTTAACTCTAGGGTTTATTCGCTGACTTCGTTCATATTCCCAAAAAAAAAAGTACGTAATCGCAAAAAAAGCATAAATTTTAAGCCCATATATACACATAGGCAATGTCACTTTTTCAGAGAGAAAACACGCGTGTAAATGTTTACAAAAAAAAAAAATATCGCCAAACCCTTTCCAATAAAAAACACGTGACACCCATGCACGTATACATGGCTCTTTTATATTCACTCTGTCACACATTCAAGCCATCAAGTCGAAATCTGGGGCACTTTCAATTGCTATCAAACAGAATCGCTCAAGTGATGACGTCTAGTCATAGCTGCAGCAGTAAGTATATATTTTATTACTTACGTTGGCAAAAACATGGGATTATTTGCGATTTTCAACCTGGTTGTTATATAGACGACCCCCCACGACCAAAGGCCACGTGCAGAAAGGTCGAAGGTCTCGAGATGGGAAGATAGCAGGAAAAGGCCAATTTTTAAAAGGAAATATTCCAGGAACCAACTAACGAAAACCAGTTATGCATAGCCCTACCATGGGACCATACCGAACGAACACTTGCCTCAGCGTGCTTTAGTGATCTTGTTAAAACATCACGTGACCGCACATCCCAACAGATCTACCTCGTACAACATGACCGTTTAATTAACTAGCGCTAAAAGACAAAAATACGGGCTCCGGGCAATATATTCAGAGTAATTAAAAAAGAAATCACGCAATCTTGTCGTGTCCTCATTATTATGTGTGCGGAGGTTTTTTTTTTGTTTTATTAAGGTCAATGCACCTCAAATAGTTGCACCTAATTAGTCCTAGAGTCAATAAAGCAGCTCGGCTACAAAAACAATTTTCCGATGTGCAATCAAACTGCGCCTGAATTAAGATTGAAAGGTAAAGGCGATTGATTTATCGGAATTAAAAACCATGTACACGATGTGTGCTTACGGGGCTAAACGCGGCGTCCATTAAGTATCACTCCGCCAATTAACCCTACTCAAACACAGGCACAACCAACACTATATGGAGTCCGAGGCCCCTCGCGTTCATTGGTGGAAAAATCATTAATTTCAACCGAACAATTAGAAATGTTTGTTCAGTTTGCTTCGTATTTATCACGACTTTCGCCGACTTTGGCAAAATCGTATCGCACTTTTTTTTCTTCTCTCCTCCTCCCTATACACGCCTTCGAACCGAACAGCGTTCAATATCAATTAGCACGAATTCGCTTGCGTTTCCAATTGGAGATCAAGTGTACACGCCATTTGAAACAAACAACTATAGGGCAAAACGATCCCTAAATTGTATTTCGATATTTCAAAATTATTTTAACCGGCATATAACTTTCAAACAATAGACGGTTTGAGCATGCCAGCGTCTTTATACTTCCCTTAACTTTAAATGGCGGGGAAGAGAAGAACCACGCATGCGCACCCATTACGTTCAGTTAGTTCAATGCGTGGCTCCTCCCTTCCCGCCATTAAAGTTGAGGTAAGTATAAAGACGTTTGCATGCTCAAACTGTCTATTTATACATATAAACCGAGCGCCATCTACGTGTAGTGCATGCAGCGCCTTAATCTCGAATCTTCCACGGCAATGCCAATTTTAAGTGTGGGCTAATGCATTATGACACCGCAATTTTAAACAAATAGGGTGTGTGGAAACAGAGGCAAATGCTAGTGTAATTAGCCACGCATTACACAAATCAATTTTATTGATATTGCTATTAGGCTTAGGTTCCCATTCATAATAGAATGGAACAAAGAACGTCATCGGCACGATTTTTTACTTCTAGCTTAGCTAAAATCAATGTAAACATATAGAAGAGGAAAAAAAGGGGCGTTCAGTAAACGTGCGATTCTTGCTGCTTGATGCATATTGCACACGTGGGCCACTTCGGCAATTTGAACGGTTGCAAACTTCCCTTTCCCAGCAGGAAGGGTTCACAGACCGCAATATATAGAAAACGGACATTTTTTGCCAACAAGTCAAAACTGCAATTCAATTTTATATCCGCCATCAAGCCTGCCTCCCTTATATTACAAACAGAATTCTTAATTACCATGCACCAATAGCTCCAATAGGGTCCAGTATCGAATGACAGCATGCATCATGCATGGTTTAGTTGAACTTCTGAGTCAAAGAATTTTGTAGATACACAAATAAATGATTCAATCTTGAACGATTTCCCCTCACGTTGAAACACTTCACATGTGCACAAGGCCTTCTTCAAACATATTAAATTAGGCGAGAAAATTAAAAACAACCTCGTTGAGACATGCTGAAATAGCAGTTTATTTGAAAACTCAAATCATTGCAGATACAAGGTCTCAGATCGCCTTAAATGATTGCAAATTTTTGGATATGGATTTTATATTTGTCGGTGTCTACAACTCGCCATTGTATAGGGCGTGAAAAATAAAAAACCTTTATCTCATGTAGATAATTTCAGAACCAGCTTTGCATATATAGACAGTGGTTGCATCAACGTTGTTTTCTTATCCTTCCATGCAAAGCTATCTGGAGTCATTTCAGAGATATTATCGAAAACATACATTTTTTTCTTAGTTGGAATATAAAAAATGAGAGAAGATAACGTCGATTCAACCAGTCAGTCAATCTAAAAGTCGTTTGCCAGTGCATCATCCGCCGATTTTGCATTGAAACGGGACTGACGTTCTCCTAATAATGCTATACTTTATTGATGGCAAGCTCCATTTATTTATATTTATGGATGATAAACAAAGTTAGTCCTACTGCCCTCGGTGGGAGCACTCCCATCCGCATTATAATATTAATACCAAATCCAAAGAGCATTGACAAAAATCATTTCCGCGTGGGGGATCGTTGGCTAGACACTGCAAATCATCATAATTAGCGGCACATAATGACGTCAGTCAGGTGAAGCACACTAAAAGAAACATACAATTCCATCATAATATGAAAAGAAAACTAGACGGCTATTAAATGTGCACATGATTCCAGCGGCGCGAATCTAGTCTAACCCTCTTACTGCTATTGAGACAAAGTCCAGATTGGGAGTCTGAGACCGAGCTCAAGTTCACGGGGGTCGTCCATACATAAAGTCATCGCCCTCATTTCCTCGTATTACTTGGGGGTGAGCACGAACACTTGAATCATCATTGAGGCTCTTTGAACCTTTCTGCCTTTCGGCTTAGGTTCTGCCAAAACGAACACTAAAATCTGGCAGTACTGGTTCTCACTTCAGTTTTTTTGGAGTCGAGTTGACAACCCTGATGGAATACAATGCATCTACCGACTTCAAAAGACCAACACAACGCGATCTGCGCATGCGCAAATAGAGTTTTAGCATGTCAACGCCTTTATACATACTTTAACTTTAATGGCGGGAAGGGAGGAGCCACGCAATGAACTAAATGAACGTAATGGGTGCACATGCGTGGTTTTCTCCTTCCCGCCATTACACTTACGGTCAGTATAAAGACGTTGGCAAGCTCAAACTCCCTACTGTGTATCACCTGAAGTGACGTACTACCACATCTTCAACTTTTTCCGCATGCGCACTTCCGGCACTTTAAACTTGAAAGTTACTTACATAATGTCACATTTGTGTTTTTTTGTTTTGTAAAAAAATAATTATAACGCTAATAAATGCACACAATAATGTCTATTTTGCATTACACATAGCTCGTAATATGTGAATTAGTCATTAGAACTATTTACGATAGCTTACAATTCTGCTAATTGCCAATTAAGTGGCCACTGGTGCTTATTGGCCCAATTCTAGGACCTGCATTTGAAAGGAGTAAAAACATCTATCATCCATCTATATATCTATAGCCTTGTCCCAACAAATACATAAAAAATATACATTTGTCAGAGCTGCATGTATCCATCATTAAAAGAACACAAAGTCTGACAGCACAGGAAGCAGAGCACATAGACAACCGTGCTGTCAGACTTCATCGCTTTATTTAAAAAACTGCCTTAAAATCTTGGAATAACGTTATTGAAAACTCCCAAGTTGGGTGACACAGCCGTTCGATTACAATAAGGACAAATTTCCCAGGGTATAAACACGAAGCAATGATATTGGTAATCGGTCCTGTCATTCCGCTTCGCTTTGTGCCTCCCAGCTAGAGTTAACTACGTACGGACCCTGCTCTTTTATGCAAAATAGCACCGTATTGGCCTCTTCTAAACAGCACCCATTTCGCAGTCAGCCTCTTTTTCCCCTATTTGCAGCTTGCAATAAAAGAGGCCCTGCTTTGCACACGAGCGGTTTACGAGTCATACGCGTGTACGGCAATCAATTACATTAGTAAACACAGAATTGCCGTTTTTATTTTCGTCTTCCGAGTGAGTACTTTTACGTACCAAATATACATAAAACGGGTTTTATGCAAACCCATATCAATCAATAAGCCCTCGTCTCGTGGAAAGGCAATAGCCCTTCGCCATGTTGCCATTCCTCGACTTTTTTTTCTTCTTCTGTTGTAACGATGGATTTGTAAGAGTTTGGGGACCATTGGAATGCAAAATGTGACCATGGAATGAAGAATGAGCAAGCCATGTCAGAAGACCGTCATCAAAACAACACCACGAGTGTTCTTAAACTACGTGGGTCACCTATATATCATGGTGCCGCGTTGGTGCCCTATCACGGAAGTCGCACATGTATATAGACTGACTCATAAACTGAGTAACCAACTATCATTGTCACAAATTAGGTCGTGTTTACAAAACTGGTGCGCTATTGGTTTTGTGACGGCGATTAAGAATATAACGGGCTTGTACAGGTAGGTATAGGTATA
Organism: Ophyiulus pilosus; assembly: GCA_033995625.1. Lineage (NCBI taxonomy): Eukaryota > Metazoa > Arthropoda > Diplopoda > Julida > Julidae > Ophyiulus > Ophyiulus pilosus. Next base: position 84,612 of record JAUJYV010000009.1, on the reverse strand, counting down.
GGTAAACTGAAACTAAAAATTCTTTTCCGTGTACCGATTTATCAGAGCCTTATTCGTTTTACTGAATTAAGGTCATCAAATTATTTACACGGCGAGGTAAAATTACGTCATGTGGAGGAAGGTCATTTAATGCTGCGGCTTCTTATATGGTTCAACATTATAAAAGCAATGCCATCAATGGTTAATTTTCAATGTAGGCACTAATAACTAATTGTAAACAGTCAATAAATAGGGAAAAGGTACACACAAAAAAACCAAAGAAAAAAATAAGTAAAGAAAAGATGTGTATATATTTCCCAGATTCACCAATGTATTTCTATTGAATGAAAAGATTTCCGGAAAGCTTCGGAGAATTGAAATACGGGCAAAAGATTACATTTTTACGCATAAATGTAGACTTTATTTGTTAACTTTTATGCAAACCTTATTTGCCAATGCCAATGCAAATACCGAATTCCCACCATAGCAACGTCAAAAAGAAAAGTTTGAGGGTTTCTCATTGTAGATCTTGGAAGCATGTTTCTACAGATGGCGCTGTTCGTCGCCCAAAATGATTATGGGGAACACAGCGCCTCGTGCGACCAGATGCTTCTTATGGCGCTCTCAATGGCTTGGTCAATGGTGGCGCCTCCTATCCCATGTCCAAACGTAGGCCTACATCCTGCACTGCAAACTCGAAAGATATTCGACAGAAATGGTATATTTTAATTTTTGAACAAGGTCAACAAGGAGGCAAGCCTATAGACCAATACGTATAAAACACTATACATCTGTCAAACTTCATTGTTGAATGGATCACAAATGATTTATTAATTCAGTTTATTATTAAGTGCAGAAATATAATAAATAGGCCAAGAAAACGTGCTTAAATCTGACTATATAACTGCGCACAAAAAGCCACGTGACACGTGCGCTTTATTTAGAGTATCCCAGAACTAGTTTTTTTTCATTTGTAGTCAAACATTGGTATTTAATAGTAGGCAGGTTGTAAGTGTATAATTTGGGTGACCAAAGGCTAGATATCCAAGACCAACCTTGTTCAACTCGATCACGGCACCCGAGAGGAGTTAAAACCTGTCACGGCACACCACATTTCTCACTTTTTCCAAATGGAATGAAGAAAAATCAGGGTTGACATAGCAAGTTTTAACTGAGGTGAAAAACAAAAATAACCAGGTACATATCCAAACCATGTCACCCGAATGAAGATCCGTTCAGTGCTAAAACTTTGGGAAAAAACGAATGTCACTGAGCCGGACGTGTGTAAACACTTCAACAGAATTCTATGAAAACGACAATACGCGGTCAAGTATATTTTCATCACTGAAACTGAAAATATTTCACAAAATAGAAATTGAACTGACACGTAACCTATGTCTGTAAACTGACCTTATAAATGTCAGGAAAATAGTTTTCGTGACTCGAACCCGAGCTTGGTGAACGTGAGGTCAAAACATTTCCCATAAACTTGCTGTTGACTATTATAATGTGCCCACGCTTCAGGCAAGCGATTAACTATACCAGCAAAACCTACATCGTGCCGCATTTTCATGGCAGGCAAATTTGTGCCAAATATGCAAATTAGACGGAGGCAATTATTTGTGCAACCTTTCGCTGCTATTTCCTGCATTGTTTTTCCTTGTTTTGACACGTGATATGGCGAAACAACAAAACGGGTCAAAAGCAATCGAAGATTACAGAAAATGAGTGCCGCCAATTTATTTGCATGTTTCATCATAAACAAAACTTGTATCAGGGATAAAAAACAAATGTCCAAATTAGCTAGTCGTAAATATGGCAGAAAGGAAGACGTGCTGGGAACCCATGTGGCACTATTTTAAGCCCGGGTAGAATTATTTTTCCAACGAACAAAAAACCAAAATCCTGACGTACCTCGTAAACAAATGTGCCAAGGCCTGCAGAAACTACAAATTTGTCCAGGGAAACTGGGTCTGTGTGCATGATGCATCATCTACGAACCTGTACTTTTATGAATGAAACGTGGATTGCGTAGTGGTTGTAGTGCTGGGTGCTGTAGTGCCAGACTCAACTTGGCGCATGAATCAAAAACGTACTACGAGAGGACTTGGCAAGTGTATTTAGGCAGCCGTCTTCTGACATTGACATGTAATGAACAGTCTGCAATACAGATGACTTAAATACACCAAAGTTGAGAGTTTTAACTTTAAGAATACGTTAAAAAAACCACTACATTACAATGTGCAGTAATGGATTGCAGTTTTTTGGAATACCAGGAGATTAAAACACGTTGACCGGTTTGAGCATCTGTCCCAAGTGTGCAAAGTTTCTCCATTTACTCTATTGGGCTTTATTCTATAAGATGTATTCCAAATAAATAGCTAATCCGATTAGCCAGTATCAGAAATGAGATAACTCTGTTGTCCAAGAAACTGTATCTTCTCGCGCTTTGTCTCCAAACAATTTTGTCTTGGATTCTGTTCTAAAGAATAACATGTTAGTCAAAGTGTCCTAAGGAAACGTATCTAGACTATGTTCTGTATTTGCGTATCTCGGAGGATGCGCCAGTTGAAGTGGAGGGAGAGTCATGACCCGGCATGTCAGGAATGTGAGAGCTTGACCCTGACAAGGTTGTGGAAATTTCGTTGATGGGGGTGGTAAAGTCTCATTTGAATATTCTTGATTCTGCATGCCTGCACGAAATGAGGTCAACCTTTATAATAGGGCAGGTAAATCTCCGGTAAAGTAGGTCCCATCCCAATAACTATCCATCCCTATTTCATATACCCTCAAATATTGAGAAACCACTTCCCCGTGATGGGTGTCCTGGGAGACACGGGGGCGGCGACCTGCACCTCCATCAAGGTTCATAACAAAAATCTTAAACAATAGAATACATTTGAAATTATTTCTTGTTGATTGGCTATCATCTAACAAAACTACATACTGTAAACACAAACTAATATCTAAGGATTAGTCATAATAATGCAACAATTAACAAGCTTAAAGTCTAGTAAGTATAATTTACTTTGCAGAGCTTCAAGTCACATTAAAGTTATTCGGATTCTCAAAAGTATTTGCTACATTGAGCTTAAAGTCATTTTGTAAAACTTATTGCTGCCTATAACTAGCATCCTATCAAACCAAGTGATGTAACCTGTATTTTATCAAAGTTCACTAACCATGATTTCCGAAAAGATTTAATCCGAGTTTCTGGTATGTAAACAAAACGTTATTGTTATCAGCAGATTAATGAACATAAGCTGATAACAGAGGTCACATATATATACTGCCGCAACGTATTCTCATCAGCACTACAACTGACAGACTATTAATGCTGGAATTAAAATGCTGCCAATTAAGATCCCACCATTTGGATGGCTGGTTACTTCACCCCTTTAACACCTATATAAATTACTGAAATTAATTTCAAAATCTGAAATATTTTCAAATCAAAACAAACCTATTGCAAGCACATAGGTTGAACAACATTTATACTATAGCCTGCCAACCGCATGCAGGTGTTGTCGACGATGCAAATTCTGCAGCAAATTATGAATGAATGACTTTCGCGGAAGCTACACTTCCCTTCCGAGATGGGAATTCCCCTCCCATTCCCAATTCTCGAATAAATCGCTAAGTTAGGATAGACGTTCAGTTGAGGTTGCCATTTTTATGTGATACCGAATTAACGATTTTTTTCTCGCTACTATTTGGGGTGATGGCATGCACTTACCGAAGAGGGAGTGGCAAGATGTATTCGATCTCGTAACTCTCCGAACACTTAAGTAGCTAAGAATTTCAAAGCCAAAGATGTAAAAAATAACAATAAACGTGAAACATCTCATGACAAGGACGAGTCAACAAGGAAAGTATAAGGACAAGGAGGAATTGACCCCGGCATAGAAAGGGGGCCACGCTTTCGGCCTCAACCCACCGGATAACCGCGGCGACAACGGTCAAGGATCATCGGAAAGGATGGTCCGATGGAAGAGGGAACGATCATGCCGGATGACAAGGCGAAAAGACGGCCGAAAGCGGGGTCTCACTCCCAAGTAGCTAACCTAGAAAACAAGAGTTTGGATGGGGACGGCCATGTTGGTCGCAAAAACAACACGGGGGACTCGTGTTTACGTTGTTAGCAAAGAGGTCGCTGCCGAAACATGGACTTACCTCGCAAACAGGCCGTGAACAGGGTTATCGCCAGCAGAAAGCGGAGAAAAGAAGTTCTGGACGCCATATACCCACACACATTTAGGACGCGATTACAATAAAAACTTTGGCGAGCTCCGCCATGAAAACCGACCGCGGAAGAATATCGAGTACGATTAGTACGACCTTTTTCTGCGGCAGAGGAGTCGCGCGCCAACGGCTATTCCAAATGCTGGGCTGCCTCCCTCCGCGGACCGAATCACCGAAAACTCGCGCTTTTACGAAACGACCGACGATCGGCCCCCGATACGCAATCCACGACGACCAACGACGAATGACCAGTAAAGAAAGCCCTCCTTTTCACGTCCAACGCTCAGAAGGCTACGACGCTGCGGTCCGACCGCCAACGACGCACATTTCCAAACAAATCATTTCAACGTCGAAATTAAAGGTGGTCATTCGAGGGGGTCGTCCATAAAAACGGCCCCGATCCCATCGCTCATTGTTGTCGATTAGGTACGAATGTTGAATAAGCGGAAAACAAAAGCAAAAAACAAAACCGTACACATACAGGACGCTGCGGCGTAACTCCGGTTCGCGAATACAAAAAAAAAATATAGATATATAAATTGTAATTAAAGTTTAAGGGGTTAAGTGGTCGTCGTTATCGGTGAAGGCGCGAATAGGAGACGTGGCCCAAACGCGTTTCCGCACGTACGTCCGAAAAATCCGAATTTTACGAAACGTTACCGAAGCCAACGTATGCTAATCAATTAAATCACGGGTCCCGCAGACCTCCGTCCTCATGCCACCAATGTCAGAATGAGGATTTAAGACCTTTTGTGATTCACGGCATGGCGTGGGGTGGCGCTACTTACCGACAGTGGGTTTGAAAAGGGGGAAAGATCACGTGATCAAAGGGGAGGAAATCCATCCTGAGGGAAATTCCTGAGTAGGTGAACCAGCCGCATACTTACGCCTGTTGGAAAAGTTCATTCTTAAGTTCAGCGCTGACGAAGTTTACGTCACGCCAACAAGCAGCAGCTGCGAATTTATTTCTATTCATCCAAATTTTGCTTAAGGTGGATACGTTTTTAAACGGGGATTATGGCTTTTCACATCTTTTGACTGCTAGCTGTTATCAACTGATTTTTCTGAGCAATATATCAAAAATGAAATAATACATAAGGAGGAAAAGTATTCCAAACTTTATATTTACGTTATGTGTATAATGATACACTGTACTATTGCAGTTATAAAAAATGAAGAGACAGGGTGTCCGGCAAATTTGTTGAACAAAATTCAGGCAAATTTCAAGGCTCGTGCCTTACATTTTCAAAGACCCCTTTCCCAGTAATTTCCACAATATTTGTCAAATTATAGTCAGATATTTTTCTAGACCATATTTCAGATTAACATAAGTCTCATTTCAAGCTCATTTGAAGCGGAATTTCATTCTATATTTCAGTGTTTTCCAACCTCATTCAACTCACGGCGCACAAAACTACCAATGCATAAGTTGTTTAAAGGAAAAGTATTCTAAAGTTGATATTTAAGTACTACGTATATAGTGATTTGGAGTGTGTACACTGTACTGCAGTTATAAAAAATCAATAAATAGGGTAGCTAGCAAATTTGTTGGACAAAATCATGACATATTTCAAAGATTTCAAATCACATTCACTACATTTTTAAAGATCCCTTGCACAAGTAATTATCACAATATTTGTCAAAGGTTAAAGTCAAGAAATTTTCTAGATAATTTTTCAGATTAACAGAAATTTCTCAACACGGACAGGAAATTTTATAATTCTCGACTTTTTCGAGGTAATAAAAACTAGCGGACAACATAACCGTTGATTGGAACCGTACGGCAGCAGTTTGGTTGAAACTTGAAAAGGTGGGAAGATGGGATGGATGGGACCTTTTTCTTTAGTGCGCCCTGCGTTTAAAAATTGTATGCAATCAGAGGCTATCATTTTTTCCAGGAATTTCATTTTATATTCCAACCTTATTCAGCTCAGGGTACACAAAATAACCATATATTATTAAACAGCAATTAGCATATTTACAAAATGAAACGTTCATTTTTAAATACATTCTGAAAATGTGTCCAATGCAGAAATGCATTTATGCAATATTTTTGTTGTATGAACTATTTAATTGGCATGCTTTCCACGGTTTAGAAACAATCTCGTTTCTTTTAAACTATTGAAACCGCCGGAGAGGGTTTTCCGTATACCCCGCATTATATCAGAATAATTTAATAACAGAATGGCTAGATATTAGTGAAATTACACCAATCTTTTTTTTTAAACTGTCCTATCAGTTCTTTATCATGCGTCTAAACCATCCAGGTCATGTCGGGTCACATCCTACGCTAAAATTGCGGCCTATACGACTTATTTGGGTGCGGTTAATATGTGAAATCGACCTACGTGGACAGAAAGAGTTTAAATCAGTGTCCTTAATGCCAGCATTTTGCTTTATTAAATTCATAACAGCACTAAAACAAATTATAAATTTGATCTTAATTTTGAAACCATTGTAAACAGAGACCCTATAGCGACCTCTTACCAATGTATAGATTGTAAACATGTATTAGGTGGTACATTTAATTACCATCCGTCCCCTTACTGGTAAATAGATTAGAACCACGTATTTACATGATGTTAATATCATTTCAAAACTGCCTCATTCATTTACGCGCAAAATTAATTATTGTAGGACATAATTAAAATCCAGATTAATTATTTTTACCCTTATTACATTATACAATGCAAGTTCCCAGGTGAAATTACATCAACAACTAATTTCGGATTTTGATATTAGGCTACATTCAACGCTACATTTTTGTACGTTCGAACGGTTTGAAACTTGCATTTTGTATATTAATTTGTATATAATTTTGTATATAATAAATAATCGCAAAAATATAATATTCAAGAATTTAAACGAAAAGTGGAAATTAAGAAGTCAATAGTTATATGACTTGGATTCAATTTTGAATTCAAGGAATGTTATGCTGTTAATACGATTTAAAATCAGTTATAACTGAGAAAATAAAAAGTACATATTTTAGAATTAGTAAAGACAAGAGTCAAAACCCTCCTGATCGAGATCTTTCCATGAATCTATGAATATTAACGAGTTCACTGTTAAATTATCGATAGCGGTATTCCAGAAATAGCTCAAAGCAATAAACAAATATAAACTTAAAGTTCATGACCTAAACTTCTAAAATAACTTAGAAAATGGCATCTTCAAACAGTTATTATCAATCGCCATTGCATTGGTTGGGATAATATTTTGAATTTCATATTTACAGTGGCATTAATTCGAATTTGCTCCGAAAAATGCATGTATTATGTTTTGAGTTTGAAGCGATGAGGATGTGTTCGAAACAGAAAATGCATCAGGATCATTCACACATAATGATAGATTCAACAATCTCAAACGAAACTTTTATTTACTGCACACATTCCAATTTTGAATAATGGAAGTTTTCCAAAGTTCCATTCATTTAATTAAAGTGTGGATTAAAAAGAATTGCGGAATAGCGCTCGGGATATTTCACCAAAGTCAATTTCCGTATAACGAAAATTAAAATTTTTAATTAAATCTATACATCAGTCAAATTTCCCCAATTAAGTCCTTACAAGCAATTTTAAATGATATATGGATGTACATTCTCTCGGGTATATGCTATACACATTCATTAAAATTGCAAGTTTTTAATAAAAGAATAGCAGGGATTGAAAACAAATAGGTTATTTTAAATTCTTTAAGCTATACATTAAAAAAGTAATTTACAGGTTAATAAAAAGTACGTACGTTGAGCAAATTTCCATAATAGAGCTTTTTCACTTTGAATGTATGAAAAATAAGCAATTAAATAAATGTTTCCATGCATGTCATGAGGCGGTGGGCCATTCTGGGAACTACTTATATGTTATTTCAAAAAAAGGATACACCATATGCAAATTTGCACGCATGGTGGATCGTATACTATAATCACTACTAAACAAACAAACAAAGATGGCGTCGTATACTACAAGCCTCTTCAACACTATGCGTGCACGCCATCATTAGACACAAACAAAAATCGGCTTTTAACACTTTGAAATTCACAGATTAATGGCCCTCATTATCCACCTAACCACGTTTAATTAACGCAATTTATCATTTTTGCCCACTTGAATCGCTGCATTCGCTAAACAAGGTTAAGCTGGCACGGATTAACAGGGGCTTTAGCGTTTATAGGCCAAGCTACCCAGATTGAGTAACAATGGAGTAAAGTACGCGCAACAAACTAATTTGTTTGCAGAATTAGTTCGCAACATTTGCCTTTAAAGTCACGGGTGCACGTTTCGGACGTCGTGCAGCTGATTTATACCTATGTTCCACCTCCATAAGCTGCCACCAAGACCTACTTTGCCTATATTCCGGCAAACAAGAGCTTAAAGGGTTTCCTGCCGAGCCCAGTGCCATGTTACTCCAAAGTACAATTAACCCATCGATCATGATGTTTAAAGCTGATTAATTATTGCTCGAATGTCAAAAGCTTCTAAAACCACCATCGTTGTTCCGTCAGATGAAATATTTATACGTTGGTTATCTTGACGTCCTCCCAACTAGCTAATGGCTGCAGATTTGAAATCGAAAAATGCCAAATCTGGGTGTTCTCTATGGACGCAATCGTGAGAACAGATGAAATTAATGCGTGCGTACTAGTGGGAATGGATTAATCAACACGAAAACGAGACTAATGAATTAAAGGGTTGAAAAATGTTATGGGAAGTCATGAAAGGGCGTAATTTACACGGAATTCTGGTGTAATGAACTCGTGTTTTTTCAATGCTCCATGTCAAAAAGTAGTGTAATGCAGATGGCCACCGATATGAATCATTTTGTTCTAAATATTTAATACAGGAGATTTAAAAGAAAATTAGATGCGATGATGGAATTAGCATTCTAGTAATCAACGTGGTTTCCACCATAAGACGCTCTAATTACCACAAACTTGAACAACCAGTTTTTGAAAACCAGAAATGCTTCAACTTTGACACCTGACTTTAAAATCACAATTTGTGATCTCATGGTTGAGGAATACACATTTGGCTTAACTGTACATTTTATCAAATGCTTTTAATTGATTTAACGGTTATTACATCTGACTTCCAACTAATGCCAACTATCTGGTACTAATGCATAGGGGACTAAGGCTTGAAGGGATCTTCCAGAGGGCCCATAGGACCAGGTCCATATTTCTAGTTTTGACATATAGGACAATGTCTTTGTTTTCAGTATAGGATAGGCAGTTCCGCAGCTGCGAGTTTTGAGCCCCCTCATATCTCTGATGGGAGCCGCAAAATATTTTTTTTTCTGGGCCCAAAAATTGAAGTTACGGATCTGCTTCCGACCTTTGACTAACGAATGGGTAATTTTACATTTTATTGTTGCTACTTTAAGAGGGTGCTAAAATACCAAAAATACAAAAGCAAGTTTCATAACTGTGATTGCTAATATCTAAATCGATATTAATTTAAATTATTATTTTTCAAAATAAATAAATAACAACCAATTATCCTGATTGATGCCTTTACTGCTATCCAATAGAAAAGTAGTTATCTAACGCTATCTGACATACTGTATCTAACAAAACTAACTATAACGCTGTCAAATTATATTTTGGAAACATAATTTATCATCAGTGTAGTGCACAATTGGAAGCTGTAAACGGAATGCTAATAATTTATAGCAACGCAGCCAACCATCATACAATAATTTTGGAATGAATATCCATTGCCCAAGGGAATTTAAAATACTGTCAAACATAATGAAAAATATATGTGCAGTGAATTCCGGAATTGGGATAAACGTCTAGCCCCGATGTGTCCAAATTAACTGGAATCCACTGCGTTTCGAAATGATAATAATTGTTATACACAGTTTTCACGGCGAGAATATTGATTGCAAGTGTTAAATAGAATTCAATTCCCTAATGAAGGCAAAAATCCTAAAATTTCAAATAATAATTTGATTCTCTGAAAACAAATTTCATGGCTATGATCTAAAGATTTTCACTATCTTTAAGTCCAGACAGCACAGTCCAAACCTAACTACATTCGTGATGAATGAAACACCTGGGATACAGATAGCCCCTGGGTTGAAAGACTCATTCAAGAGGGGACCTCTCTGCACCGTATATGCTCTGTTCATACACCAGCTTTAAAGACCACAGAATGACAAATTTAGACATTTGTCATATGGTGTGAATGTATTTCATGCCAGGAGGCACGGATGCTAAATCATGGAAATAACATGCTGCAAGCATGTTCAATTTCAAATTTCATAGAAATGTTCACATCTGGGACATAAAGATTAACGAAGGAGACACTGAAATATTATAGGGCATAAAACAAGTGATATGTAGAGTAGACGAAACAGCGATTTCAACCCAACAATACCACAAACAGTCAGTGATAAATGCCAATGTAACAACTATTTATTAGTTTCAAATTCGTGACAGAATTTTTGTATTAATAATTAAAGTTCATAGAACTTTTGAATTAGAACAATGTTCTTCAATCTACAGCACAGTACTAAAATATTCCAAAAATAACGCATTTTTCAACATAAAAATTAGATTTGGTGAAAGGAATTGATTGAAAGTAATCTTAATAGTGCAGCTATGATGCAATTCAAACAAGCGTCCACTTGAACATGTTTAAACATGTAGAATATAAAACTTCGGCCATTCAAGATTATTTGTAAAAATGGTCGTTTTTAACTATATTTATGGTGGCAGCACAATTGGCAGAAAAGTAATTTGCATAAAACATTCATGTGACAGGAATTATTTCATTACATTTAGCTATTCTTGATTACCATATTTTTTGGTTTTATCTTTTGACCTCAACATTTTTAACACCGCATGAAAACCTACCTGACGATAACTATCAATACGATTCTTAAATACAAATTTGTTCAATTTGTGCAAGCTGCGCAGCACACATGATTGATTCTAACACTCTAGCATGTTTCACAGCAATTAATTTGTGCCCATGTTACAAATATACTATTTATTAAAAGCCTAACCTTTGGTTTCACCGCCTCGAAAATCAATTTGGATTTTTTTCTTTTTAGTATTGTGATGATTGCTATATGTTGGTTACATACGAAATATCCCAAAGTTAGGTTCTGGAATCGGTTGGTTCAACGCGGCACTAAGGCTTAAGCCAAGTACTTTTCTTGTGTCAACGGGGTCGATAACTCCATCATCCCAAAGTCTGAAACCAAACAGACATTTTTATAGAATTTTTGAGAGGTCATCTAAAGAATAAAGCTAAGGTAATCCTCGATTTGCTAATACAAATGTTTAAACCATATTTACATAAAATATTAATCGTTAATGTACGAGTGCTGATTTTGCTGTACTTATTCAAGAATAATTTTTCCTTACAGATTTGCAAGTGTTTCCTAGTGTTTTAAAAAATGTTAAAATATAATTGACATAACAATAACCTACCTTCCACTGCTAAAGTATGGATTGCCTTCCTCCTCAAACCTAGCAATGATTGGTTCCTTAAGTGCACGCTCCTCTTCATCAGTCCACTAGAAAAAATGATTGAAATATTTTACTAAAAAATGTCAGTATTACAACATTTCAAAACGAAGCACGTTATAACAGCTTACTGGTTTTCCTTCTCTTTTTCTTTGTTCTTTAGTTATCTGGGCTAAAACGTTAGCTGCCTGTTCCCCGCCCATGACGGAAATGCGAGAGTTGGGCCACATGTATAAGAATCGAGGCCTGTCGGGCAAACGCAGACGTGAGTTATGCATATGTGCTTTTTTTAATTTCCAGACCTTTGAATAACTGAGTACTGACCCGTAAGCACGACCGCACATCCCATAGTTGCCAGCACCATAGGATCCACCAATGATAACCGTAAATTTTGGTACCTGCGCACAAGCCACAGCAGTAACCATTTTGGCCCCGTTTTTGGCAATGCCACCGGCTTCGGCATCCTTTCCAACCATGAAACCTTAAAAGCCCAGATTTGAGAAATGATTCTCCCAATTCAGCAATTCTGGTTTAAGAATTTCTTCACTCACTAATATCTTTAAATGCATTATTATAATGTTTGTTTACCTGTTATGTTTTGTAGAAATATCAGCGGAATTTTTCTTTGGCAGCAGATTTGAATGAAATGTGTTGCCTGAAATAGCGAGTTGATAAAATGATAACATAGAAAAAGAAATATTTGTATGAATGTGATGTAGTTTATTTTAAAAAACAAATTCAAGAAAATTCGATGATAACAAGTTTTATATTATTATTTTTTATACGTGGCTAACTATTTATTCTTCATAATAATTTAACCTTACCTTTAAAGCAGATTCCGAAAATAACACGCCGTTATTTCCCAAAATTCCAACAGGATATCCATACAGATGGCCAAACCCTGCATGACAGAAAATTAAAGATAAAAATTGATAATAGAAATGTGTATTAATTTAAAAAATGATAAAAGGTTTACCAGTAATTAAAGTTTCCCCGAACAATGACTTAAATTCGTCAAACCGACTACCATCAACTATCCTGCCAATGACCTGCTCACAAAAAGCACACATATGCATTAATACATCGAATGGAACCAGAAAAATAGTAAAATACATAAAACATATAAAAAAATACCAAAAAAAAAAATGTACCTCTCGGACATCAAAAGTTTTCTTTAAATTGTCTCCCACAATTCCATACAAATCATCTAGCGGAAACAGTGGGTTTTCTGGTTTCACCGTAGTTACCTACAAAAATATAAGAACGAATTCCATAATTCCAAATTGGAATTCCGTTAAAAATGTCTTTTTCAGTATCAAATATTTTTTAACTACATCGAGCAAAATTCAAAAAAGCAACTAATTAGCAGTACTTACGCTTAATCGTTTTTTGTAGTTTATATTTCTAATGGCTTGTCGGGCAAGATGCAAGGCATGTTGGTCATCTTGTGCATAGTGATCGGTTACCCCGGACTGCCTACGATTATGGAAATGCCAACGTTATACCTGATATTATTTGAAAGAACAACAAATTTGAAAATGAACATTAAAGAACCTGCAATGCAGATCGGCACCTCCCAGCTGTTCAGCCGTTATTTCTTCCCCAGTGGCTGCTTTTACTAAGGGCGGTCCGCCAAGGAAGATGGTTCCTTGGTTTCGAACGATAATACTTTCATCGGCCATAGCTGGCACATAAGCCCCGCCAGCCGTACAGCTTCCCAGCACCACGGCAATCTATAAATAGGATAACATATGTAGGGCAATAGATTGAGTTTTATTCAAATGTAGTGAACTTTCAATTAAATATACCTGCGGAATACCTAAGGAAGACATGTTAGCCATATTGTAAAAAATGCGCCCAAAGTGCTCCCTATCTGGAAATACTCCAGCTTGCCTTGGAAGGTTAGCCCCACCAGAGTCCGCTGAAATTAATACCTCATTTATTAAAAAATAACCAATTTGTAGTAGTCGAAAATTAACTATGCCGAATTGCTCCGAGAGCAACATTTACATCCCATTTTGAATGGTTTACCAAAAAAAAGTCACCTTTATTTACGTGACATTACCTAAATAAATGCAAGGCAAATTATTTTCTTGGGCAATTTCCTGTGCCCTAATGTGCTTCTTTACTGTTATTGGATAATAACTTCCACCCTTCACAGTTGCATCGTTAGCAACTATCATGCATTCCAATCTATATTAAATAATTATTAAATAAGATTAATGTGGTGCAACTAGAAATTGAACAAGTTAACAGTGGAAACATTTTAATACCCAGAAACACATCCAATTCCAGTGATTATGCCAGCTGCTGGGACTTCCTCACTTCCGTATACTTCGTGTGCAGCAAGTTGGGACATTTCTAGAAATGGCGATCTAAATGGAATTTAGGAAATTAAACAGAAAAAAACTATAATAATCTCAATAATAATTATTTCCAACAGAATTGTAAAAAAATAAATACATAAGTAATAACAACTTATTTCTATTAAAATCACCTCTGAAAATTATAAAATTTCATCTTATTTGGCAGTGCAAGGTATTCTTACCCATGATCTAGTAACAAATCAATCCTTTCTCTTACAGGAAGTTTCCCCCTTGAAACATGTTTTTCCATGGCTTTTTGGCCACCACCTACAAGAAAATTATTTTATTACAATACAATATGTTACTTCAATGTACAACTATTAGAACGTACACAGCTTAAATCAATGTTCAATTTGTGAACTGTTAAACCATGATTAAGTTAAATTTAACTAAAACTTGGTTATCTTTGAGTAAAAATTTACTGACAGGTTGTTTAGAAAACTCCGCATTCATATATAAATACCACGTCATTTCTTCTAATTCTTAGAATTGCATACATACAGTGTCAACCATTCTGATCGTAAAACCAGACTTTACAGTTTTAGTAATTTGACAATCATTACATATGATAATGGCAGAGTATACAGTTAATTATTTCTAAATTGAACCAGGGTGATATGCAGTTTACCTGGCGAAATACTAGTTACCTTTAACTATTTTGCCAACATCGCTTTTTAACTTGTCAACCAGTATCTTCATTCGCTTGTAATTCTCCTACAACCAGAGGATAGGAAATAAGCCAAATGTGGGTCAAATAACACGAGCACAATAAATGAGCCTATAAAAATTAAAATGATCAAAAGTACTTGGTATTCAGTGGAATTTTTGTCTGGATTGGACCCAGCGATACTCGGTTTGTCCTCGTGAAAATTCCTGCATTTTAGCACAGCACATCTTGCGGATGTTCTGTGAAAGGCGGATATACTTGTTCTCAGCATTATCATTGTAAAATTCAATTATTTCGACGAAAATTTAAACTGCAATTAAAAAGAGGAGCACATTTTTGAAGTCTTTGCGAGGTCAAAGTTGCAAAAGCATCGCTTCGTTTAATACTCGACTCTAGTAAATCGTTATCACCTGATCCGCAACTTATCAGGCTGGCGTACAATTCGAAATAAATTTGTCGAAAAAGAAGCAAGAATGGCCGCTGTTGGAAAATTCGCCAAGTTAGCGCAATTGACGCGTAATTTCACAACATCTGCTTTACGCAGGAGTGAAGATCATGGTGGATATGCAGGGGCTGTAAGTTGTTGCATATCATAGAATATCAAAAATAAATAAATACGTGAATGATTATGAAAGTTGTTTGCAGAAAGTTAGGCCTACTTTTTCTTCAAACCGACTAATGCAAAGTACACTGTTTATTTTCCAGAATATGCCATTTCAAACGAAAAATCGTTATCGTTTTACTGCAGTAGTGATTATTTTCTTTGGAAGTGGAATAGCGGCACCATTTCTGGTGTTGAGGCATCAGCTGTTGAAAAGTTAAATGGTTAGTTCCTATGCTATTCCTAAGGTCATATGTTATAGTGAAAGTATATATTTAAATATATTTAGGCTACTACATTTTACTTTTTATTTATAGGATGTGGTCGAGTATAAAACGACATCCATTGGAGATCATGGATTTTCCATGCAGCACCGAAGAAAATAGTTGTTCCTTGAACAAGTCAACTTGTTTTCACAATATTATAGAAATGTAAATGTAGCAGTTAAATTCATTAAAGATACAATTTGATTGTCATTCAGTGTTTTCTCATTTATTCGCCTTGCCATTGCATGCAGAAGTGGGTTAGAAGGTGTATGCTTGAGCTCTACAGCGAACTTCACTCAAGAACTTCCAAACTATGTACTTTTTGATGACCTTGCCCTGCTACACATGCATGCCTTGTAATTTTTCTTAAAATTCTAACCTAAAATTGGGTTAATGCTGCGTTATTAACTAAAATTGCATAAGCAATTGGATATTGGTGAGAAAAGAGCATAGAGCAGTGAAGAACTTGAGTTAAAAGTTGGAAGGTAATTTAAAAAACTGACCTAGCAACTGGCAAAATGGTGGTATTTTATAACTTTCTTACTGAAATTGTGTAGGTTTGCAATTTTCTTATTACAGATTCTAGTTAAAATCATCCTGCTGCTAGGTAAACAAGTTTATGAAAATCAATTGACGTTTGGCTTTTGCCTTCTACGACTTTTGCTATTCTGGACTGACAGTAGGTTCCTGAGTTAAATTGCACTTGGTAGTGGCACAAAAAAGGGGTTATCTTGAGTTTGCGTAGGATAATATGTTTCTGGCAAACAGCTGATTTTTTAAACTTTTGATTGACTTATTTTATTACAAAAGTATCTAATTGTCAACTGATTATCCTTTTTAAAATTAAAACATGCCTCTATTCAGAACCAACAAACTGTTTCCCAATTAGTGCTGCCTTGAAGCAATATTAATAATAAAAAAATTCTTCATTGGAATTTTACTTAATAACCCTTTTCAGCCCTCATTCAGCTTTATGGATAAAAAGTCATATCTTATACATCATATTTATGTAACCAATGGAGTTTTTGCAGTTCACTTTATTCCGTGATTCGACTGGTATAACCGGGCGATAACCCTTTTGAAAATTATATGTTTCCTTGCAGTTTTTAAGCGCAATTTGGCATACTTATTTTTTTACTGAATATAATAAAAAGCCATAATGAATAATGCCCAAATTGATATCGAATTTTTTGCCTACTTGTAAACACAGATAATTCCTTTCATATTTAGTAAAATGTATACGAATTGAATTTAAGACAGTTAGAAACTTTCACCAACAAATAAATTCTCTGCTACAGTGCAGGAGGTTAGACATTTTAATGGAAAGCCATTGTCAATCTTAAGAATGTTGCAAAAGGCAAGTTTAGATCGAATTTTGAATACAGTTTAGAAATATTGCTGGTTTTGTATCAGCCATTGAATATTAGTGAACTAATTTCATCGTGTCATCGTTAATTAATATTCCAAGAAATTTAAATATGTCTACACGTTCATTTTAGAAACTATTTTGGCTGGTAGGTTTTGTGACTTCCAAAATTACTTCTTGTTAATGGTAACCCAATTAATTTGTCTTTTATTATATTTATTATAATATTGCTCATTTGGGGTAATTCCAGACAGTTCAAAATGTGCATATTTTCGAATGTTTGCAAAAAATGTAGTCAAATCATTGTGTTAATCAGAAATAACGACTTAAGTACTAATTTCCATCAATTTACAGCAATACTATGAAGTTTCATTGCTATTTTTTTGGTTCTATTGATTTTTCTAATTATTAAATATAACAGATGACGTTCAGTTTTTAACGACAAATTTAAATATTAAATACGTTTATAAAATTAATTGCAATTAACCAAGTCTAGGCCACTAATTTGGAGTTTGCTTAGTATGATAATATGTTTTGAATAATTAAAGGTGGAATTATACTTTTTCTGCCAGAAACGTTTTCCAATTACGCAAGTGTAGTTGTTTGAATTTTCCAAATAAAGTTAAGTTTAAATTACCAAATAAATGTTTGTACAGTTAATAGTATATACTGAATTAACTTTGACATAGCAGCTCATGCTATACGAGAAAATATGTGCGCAAAATTGAATTTTTTTAAACATAATTTCACCGTTTTTTAAACCGAACTCTTAATTAAAAATAAGCATAAACCGGAAAGATAATAAACATTTTCTAGGAACAAAATTATAAATAATTTTGGCAATCCAGTCAACTTCAAATCATATAATTAAAAACAACGAATATTTATAAAATTTCGACTAAAAAAATATGACTATTTCTCCGCCATTTTAAAACTACTACACGCAGTTTAAAACTAACGGTCAGTAAAATTCCAGATGAAATACTTCCAGTAATGTAAAAATAAAATTAATAGAATTGAAAACTAATGGGCCGAATGAAAATGGTGTGATTGGCCTTTTATTGCGGGTTTGGGTTAGAATAGACCACATGTACAGCATCTGCAATGATCAAACATTGCTAGCGTGGGAGGGAAACCTATGCACAATTTCTACAGCTATCACAGTATTATTTGTGGCTGGCGCCCTCTGGTAGGCCCCATCAAAGCATGTTTCTGAATTTAAAGCATCTTCCCCGAGCACACGAGCCAACCAATCTCATTTCATCGCTTCCCAGTAACACCTAAATACTTCTTGTACCGAGCTTGTGACAACATGTAAAAATTGCATCTGGAACAGTGTAAAATGGACAGCGTTTAAGATAAATGCCAAATTAGAGATGAATTGCAGTTTTTTAATTTCATGTACTTGCGTCAATACTTTTTCGCGTCAACAAATAGGAAAAACAACAAAAATCTGACCTCGACGCATTTTCAGTACTTTCTAAAAGTCTACGGTTGTCACTTTGTGGCATAGATCTCCCTTTAAAAAAGACAGGGAAAGTTATTGGTGACAAGTTGTAGTTACCCTCGGAATTCACAAAGCAACCGTTTCTTTATGGTCAAACCGGTGAGTTTGTTTTTGCATATATTACTATATTTTTTAAACTTACAAATTGTTGACATTTCATTAATTTCTGAACTACGGTAAACTTGTTTATTTCTTCAATGCATTTTCATATATCCAAAAGCATGTTTATTCAGCGAAACGTATGTGTTTTAACCTCACCAAATTTTCTTAATACTTCATGAATACATTGCTTCCCTCCTTTTAAGTGATTTCATTGGCATGTCAGTTTATTTCATAACACGTGCTCAACATGTTCTGAAACCGTAAACACAATGAACACATATCATTGGAAGACGTCATTTACATCTTTGTTAATTAGAAAGTAAAAGAAAACCTTATAAAGTTTTGAAATTTGAGACGATAACGTTAACGACAAACAGTGTGGAAAGCCCGGAATGCCATGTTTCGCATAGGGTAGTCCTTGACATTCCGGACCGCCAGCGCTGTTTGTCGTTGTCCTTACCGTTATCGTTTCGTTAACGTTGGATGGCTTAAACTCTCTAATGTTTGCAACTTTTTTTAAAAACTTTTAGACTTTTTTAAACCTTTGAACGTTTTGCAAACCTTTACAACCTTTAAGAGATTTGCAAACCATTGCTACTTTCGAGATCTTCCCAAGACGTTGTCGACTATAACAAATTCAGCCCTGTTACATTTACCATCGGAAAGTCTTGTTCCTAATTTAGTCAAATGACCAATTGGAACACATTTGGAAAATGGATATCATAAATACGGTCACTATTATAAATTTACAGAAATATTGAAAACTATGCTTGTTGAAAAATTCGTGGGCCCCCTTAAACTTTAAACAATATCTTAAAAATTATGCATATGTAAATTGTGCAAAAACCTAATGTATGATTTAAAAATTTGTATTACAATTGTATTTCTTATAAAAATTAAATGATTGTCTTATATAGTTGTGGGTCCCATTTTAAGAACCAGCCCGCCATTGCCTCCATGTTTTATTTCTAACAATAAGCTGATATATGGGTAATTTAAAATGGAACACGTACCGTGTAAATGAAACGGTATTTTGAATCATATATGAAAATATGAAAATTTCCATATTTACGCATGTTAAATAGAAATAAAAATTGAAGTTGCAAGAGCTTAGAATGAATTTTCCGTCCCATACGAGCCTATGAACCGAAAACAGGTGGCCTATTTGCATTTATACATTGTACAGAGTTATGAAAAACAATGTAAATTACGCTTGTGTATTCGTCTGTCTTCTTTCCAGGAACTGTTAAAACCTTATGCAAACACAAAATTATTCCTTCATTTTCCTGTGTTTTCACTCCGGTTTCTGAGGTTGTGTTCCGGTTGAAAATGAAGCGAAATGTCTATAAATTGGCACACAACTGCAAACTCGCCAACTTCACCTTATGCTTATTTAATGTTACGTGATGCTTTCTATTTAGGTTAGTGCAACGAAAAGTTCGTGTTTTTCCCACGATTTTTCTCTCCACTTAAGACTCCTCTAAATCTTTTGTTCCTTTGAAATCCCCTCACCTAGCAACCATAACACAGTAGTTGTATTTCGAACTTAGTTAACAATCTGCTGAGATTAATTTGGTTCTCGCAAAAGCGTTACACCGTCAACCCATTTTTAAAACAGTGAAATTCAACCCATATACTGTTAATGTTAATTCCGGAAGAAGCATAATCTTGCTGTTAAGTCTTTTTTTTTTGTTTCTTTAAATATTTGTTGTTTCCCTGAAATTCAAACCGTGGCAGTTTTTTGAATGCCTAACGATTTTTATAATTGGTAGCCATGACGATGATTCATATTCACTATGCGTTTAATTAATTTTCTTACTAATAATAAATAGATGGCTGTCACAAGATGTCTTGCATCAGAAAGCTCAAGAAATATCTAATTTAATATTAAACTATGGATTTATTAAAGCGAAAGAATAAATTAGGATTAGCTTGCTTCGAATTACATAATTTTTGGCAAGAAAAATTAGGTGTAAAATTGACTTCAACAAGGAAAGACAACTTACCATCTGGGTTCTCAAATTGAGACTTCCATCTCTATTTGAAACGTAAATTGTATTTTTTATTGATGCCAAATTTGTATACTCTAATGTATGACCAAAATAACTGAAACACCTATTATAGCGTATAACTCCTTCAATTAAGTCAATATTCCCTCTGTATAATGGTTCTGGAGCAAGCTAAATTTATTTTGTCGTGTCCAACTAACCTTCAATGTAGCTTCAATCATGATTGTAATGGAGTTATACAAGTTTTGATTAGTCTCTTGTGAAATTTTATATACCATTCTCCAATTCTTTTCCATGGACTGTCACCCAACACTACTAATGCATCAGTCAAAAAACGCTGGTGTACAAGTACAGTAATGTCAGTAAACTCCAGTATTCAACTATATGATGCAACTGGGCACATACATACACTCCTAGTATATTTCTAGAATAATAATCTTTGCCCTTTGGAGCAAATGATGCAAGTAATTTAGTTAAAATACTTCTCTAAAACCCATCAAATAAAGAAAAAATCGTTAAATAAGATCTGTACAAATGCAATTGTTCAGATATGGCTCAAAGTAACGCTTATGGTTTTTTTTGGTCATTGTTTGAAATTTACTTTCAACAAGGCATGTCGATGCATTATCTCAAATCCATCTGCCCTGATGGATGGTACAGTTATTTTCTTAGTGCAGTGCTGACCTTGATGATGTCTTACAGACAGTGGCCACTCAACATCTCCATCAAACCCAGTTTTTACGAGTCCAAAAAACCAATTCTAACTTGCCAAACCAATTCATCAGACGTTGGCGATGTTCTGTGCCAAGTGAAGTTAGAGCTTTTCATCATTAGCCTCGATAGAAAATCTCAGAAAACAGGGATCCAATTTGACAGTACTAATCGGCAGATGGCGCAGGTGTACTATACACCTGTCAATATAATAAGCCGCACTGTGACATCTCGTTAAGGCAGGCACCTTGTAAAAGCTTTGGTGATTGTAGGTTGTACAAAATCAATGAAAATACATGAATGTTTTAGCAGTATACATTTGGATCAATAATTGCTTTGTACTTAAATCTAACAAACCAATGGAACATTTCAATTAACGTACAATTTGTCTCAAATTTAAACTTGTGAGCACTTTACTTCCATTATTTTAAATTTATTTTAACCATGAGCTCTATATACGGCAACAAATTATCGATCTGGTTAAACATCAAGGTATCATAGTGAAGCAAGACAAGTGGTAAAAGTTTCGCAAAGACAAATTCAATATGAAATATCGACTTATAAAGGTAATTTGACCTCCTACATCACTAATACACGGGCTATTACACTGCCTAAATCCATATCGTTTCCGAGTTACAAATTGCACTGGCATGGAAATACAGGTTCAAGATCATTTCTATGGTAACAACTGGATTTGCCATACTTAACTTTCTTCGACACTCTGTCATCATATTTCACCTCTTGAATTACGTTCAACTATTTTGTAACAGAAAGGAAATTAAGCCAAAACGACATTTCGTATCAATATAGAGTTATTGACAAAGTTATTTCATATGAACTTCAGAATACAATAATATCGATGTTAATAAATACCATTTTCAAAAAAAAAAGCTGAAATTTCTCAGAAATGTCATTGCGTGCAAAACTTAATAATTTATTCGTTAAAATATCCAAGGGAAACAAATGCTCTTGGGAAATCATATTTTAACGAATTCAAGACATTTTTATTTACTTATATTTTTTTATCTGAACGCCCTGTGATGCAATTTCACCATTGCCGCATCGTCAAAAACGCAATTAGAGGCATTGACCATTTACCATTAAGGACATGAAAAATCACAGAAAAAAATACCTTCATTCGAAGATATCCCACTGCGCCATCAAATGATTTAGGTGGTGGGATGAAATCTAAGTTGGAAGGCTTGATTGGTTGAGGCCAATTTCATTTAGGATTCCGTGTTGCAAACACGCATATGTACTATAGGTATACTATACGGCTTATGATGAAAACAACACTTATTTCAACATTCGTGTTTCGCTTCAGATGTGTTTGCAATTCAGATCACGTTGCCAGTTTGCAATGCCTGAGTCATCACACTATATGTAACATCCTATTCGAATGTAATATCAACCCTCTTTAAAAGATGGTTTCGTGATTTGCATGTGAATTTTCTAATGAATTTCAACGTCGCTGCTGAGAAAGCATCGGCATCTCTTTTTTTTCTTTTTTTTCTCATATATTTAGGCATAAAGTGCAACTCGATGATGCGAGTTTCGGCTTTAGTAAACAGAAGCATAATATTACGATGCCAATTTAATTAAACAATAAAGCGGATGAATTGAAAATAAGCCGTTTAAAGCCTTTGATGGAGTGCCACGCTACAAATAATAGAGAGGATAACGAAGGCTGCATTTTTGCGAGCTTTCAAAATCAAATTATGTTCGCGTTTTGTGTTTTAAAACAATACTTGAACTTGTAGGAGAAGCATCTCGGTAACAATGTAGTAAAGCATCACCGTAACAATAGAGAGATTGTTACGCCAACGCCTTAACGTTAACCGCAACGTTAAAGGCGGAAAGGGAAGAACCACGCATGCACACTCATGACGTTCAGTTAGTTCATTGGGCAGTTCAGTCCTTAGCTCCTCCCTTCCCGCCTCTAACGTTAAGGTTAACGTTAAGGCGTTGGCTGGCTTAATCCCTCTAATGCGATGATGTAACTCGGGCGACAACGTGTTCCAATGCATACATCTTCCACTGTTTTAGAACACACATGTATATGAAATTGAACAACTATGGGTGTATCTGTTCTTATTAATTCCACACATGAGCGTGCCTGACCATATTTGGCCATTTAACGTTATCCATAAGTATCCAACGTAAAGCTATGGTCATTATGGTGTTATATATATGATAACATATCTCTTCCCCATCTAACCTCATTCATGGATCTGTGCCAAATCCTTGTAGATATATATGTATTCCAGTTATTGACATCATGTACGGATACATATTAAAACTTGCAAATATTTTGTAAACATCTAGTGATATGGCAGGTAAATTTACATGTTAAACAAAATAAACCAACTTAAAATTTAAACAAAATCTTGTAAAGATATATGCATACAAGGATAATCTAAATAGCCTCAAAATCTGTTATGTCTAAATATTTAATGTAAAAGTTTTAACCTAATGTTTCATGATGATCATTAGGGTTAGATACTCTAACACGTTTTATGATTAAAATCTAGGCGATAAGATATATATATATATACACGAGTACAGTATAATAAGCAGACAGGATGTTAAATAGGATGTTTACATCCACACGCTTTATGTTTTCATTTTTCGAAATAAATATGAAATTTTCTCGTAAACAAATCGATTATCACACTGTTATCTGGTGCAAGCAAGACTGGTATCTAAAGTAACATTATTTTTGAAGAATAGAATACTATTAAATATAGCTCAAGAAACCTACACGTATAAGGTATAAACGGTGAAAATTACACTCGTATTATGTTGTATTTTGTCTGACGTTTTTCAAGGAGAAAGACCTTAACAAATCCTTTGTCAGTGGCTGTATGTGGTCTAGTATACTGCAAAGACGAGTCCATACATGCGACACAGCTTGTCACATCTGTGACAGAACATCTACTACGCAATATCGAGGACAAAGCCCTGGATTCAAATATCAAATTAAGGCCAGATTGACGCCATATGTCAACCTATATAATATCTAAAGATCTTCAGAGATAACTGCAAATATCCGAAATTCAAAATTTTAAATGTGACTAGGCCATTTGTACATTAAAGGCTGTGTATGGCCATACCGCAAAGCTTCCCTGCTATAAGTGATTGCCGTAATTTAGGGGCAGTTTTGGCTTTACAGGGTGTCGTCAAATCTATTTTACGCTAACATGGATTAATAAATTTTATAAATTAATAATATCCGATAATTCAGAATATTTAAAAGTTACCACAAGTTTAAATTATAATTATTAAATAAATTCAAGATTTCAATCGTTACATAATTCGTTTTGAATACAAATATTTTTACAAAAGTAATATTTTCCCTTCGTGTATTTCCGATATACATCACTTTTTATTTTTAACAAAACAGGTCTAATATTCAATTTGAATGTTTCGTAGAGCATTTTAACTTTATTTTTAGCATAAGGTGTAGCAATGTCAATATTTTTGTTATCAAACGCCCACATCCTATCAACCTACTAAAAAATTCTCCAATCTTAATTGAAATCGGGCAGATTTATGAATAATAATCAAAAAATATCAATATCATTAGGTGTGTGGATCGATCAAGTTGCTGGTCTAGTCAGGAAAATGTGCGAGCATACGCAGTATGAACCCTATTAAGTACAGAACGTATAAAAAACTTGCTGAATAGTCGCTAAATTCTCTCAGATTCATCTCGGCCAAGCAACCCTTCAAAAGGCATGACGACCGCAAATGCAATTAGCAAAATCGTGCTACAAAACAGCAATGTGTTAATGGGTTTGATGTCATTCGAGAGGGGAAACGACCTCGACGATAAGTCGATTATTTTGCACCTTGACGCACGATCCAACGCATATGTCGCATCTAACAATATGAACTTATCAGATCATGAATGTGCGACAAAATTAATCATCATTAAGAGCCTGCATGGCTCGCTTTCAGTCTTCATTTTGAAAATTTAGAAATCATACAGGTGCAGATTTACAAATTATTCCCTACTTATGTATGGAGTATTTAGTGTATACAAAAAGTTCTTGCAAAGGAAAAGTACAAATGGTTCCTTAACTCAAACATGTAGTTTCTTTTGTAAAACAACAAATTAACGTAAATTATGGTATTCTGGTAGTGTGTTATCCGCAATTTTGTTTTCATTAATTTAAATAAATTTCCTTAAAAAAACCCAGCTTCTGATCCAAAAAGGGATGAGCATGCATGGTATTCGAATTCCACAGATATGAATATATTATACTGAAATGTTTATGAAAGTTAGTTTCATGTCCCAGCATCAGCTTTAAGACTGCCAGTTTGCCTTATACGACTCAATTCAGCGTGGGGGCTATGGGCAATTACAATTCCAACTCAGATATGTTATCCCGATTGCATAAAAACTACCAAGCAAGTTTCATTGACTAATTTGGGAAAAAACCCGGTAGAGAAATATTTAAACGTCATGCATCACACATAAGTATATGCAATGAAAATATAAAAGGTATTAAATCTCGTTTTAGATTCTTTCACCAACATTAAAATAGTAAAGCAGCATTGGAAGAAAAAACCCGGCCTAAAATGGCACCCAATTTGGCATTAAAAGGTTTTTGAAGTACCTGAGTAAAAGGGTTTTTATTACTTATTGGGTAAAAGGTATAATGGTTTCAAAAATGGAAATGCAAGTAATGTTCCATAGACTAAATGTAAACTAAATTTCCCCACAAGCTGTAATTCGATGTTCTCATCGTTTTTAGGGAATGCTTTCAGTTCATTTCAGCGGTTTCATTCTAAAAAAAAAATACATTTACTACGGACAAATCGATGGTTTCCAGCGAAATTTATTTTTCTCAGAAAAATTATGAATGTATTCATATAAATCGTAATAAGTCAATTTCAGGCTTTTTGTCATGAAATACATACAATTTTTGGTAAATACATGTACTTAAACTTATAATTGCAGCTGCCTAACAAAATTCAGACTTATACAAATATCATCTTTCATTTCTTAAAAGCACTATATATTACATTCGCAGAAATATGCATGTTGTATTAATATTGTCATTCTATAATGCACTTCAGGAAATATTCAACTGGACGTAATTACGTTTTTTTGAAAAATATTCCAATGTTCATGTAGCAAATGCATTTTCAAAATCATTTTTTCCTGGAAAGGTGGAGCTGTCTTGCTTTTGATGAATCAAAGCAAGTTATATGACAGTATTTAATAATATAAAGGACGTATAAATCGATTTTTTGAAAGTTTTTTTGGTTGGAAAACACAGTAGTAACCAATATACAATTTGTTTGCATGTTTTTCCATAAAAACGTTTCCCTAATCTGTACGTTGAAAGCCACTTAATGCTTTGAAACAAATAAACATAGATTAGACAACGGTAAATGACTTAATTGAAACTGACACCCTTCTAACTTGATTCTAGAAGCTTTTTCATATATGTATATCCCTCAGTAAAAATGGCTACAAGGGCCTTCCATTAATGAGCTGTTTCAACATTTGCTATTGGAAACAAGGCAGTCCTCAAACTGATAAACAGAATGTATACATTTGTACTGATATTAATGGGAGACCCTCGTGAGCAGTTTAACTTTTCTAAGCTTAATTTTTATTATCTAAGCCTTACTCCAACAAGTAAAAAGTAACACATGAACCAGTGGAAAACTTCCTAAATAAATGTGGTAAAATTTCTGTTCACGTATACATTTTACCAATTCAGGTATATTGTATCGTTTTAAGACTGCATGGAGGGAGAACTGCTTAGGTTTTGATCCTCCTTTAATCCCCACTATCAAAAATGCCATTAAATATTTATCGAAGGTTCTTCGACTTTTAACTCGAGATCGTCGCCACTTTCGCTCAATGACATTGCACTCTGATCCTGTGGTTTGATAACACGCCATTAAAATTGCCTAGTGACATTAAAAGGTGCCATTACCGTACAAAGTAAAGCATTCTAGGCCAACTGTTGTCATTGTTAAGCCTGACAACCTTTGTTATATTAAATCACTTCATAGTAGAGGTTTAATAGTGGTTATTCAAAGTGAATTCTGTACGTGAAAACTGACGTCGAAGTGTAGACCGTGATTAATGATCAAGTTTAATAATTGATGAAATTAAAAACGATCCAGGGCTTTGATAAAACGTGCTTCGAGGTTTCTTAAACGGATTTTGGAGATTACTACTCAAGGACTAAGTCGTTTTTGATAAATAAAATGCCATATTAATTTAAATGCTACTATTGACACCTATATCACTAGTAAATGTAATTGTATATTGCATTAAGATTAATTAAAATGGCTGATGACTATTAATGCAGTAGTTCAAACTATTCACTTCAAGCAATGTCATTTTTGTGGACCTTTCACATTGTTGCTTCAGTGCAAATGTGGTCACGGAATGGATTTCAACCCAGCTGAGAATCGATCTATCAATCTGGTTCTATCCAAATCGATTTTCAGCTAGGATGAAATCCATTTCATGACTACATCTATAATATTGTCAATGTGTGTAAACATGGTACGTTATAACGGTATTATGTAAGTATGAATATTTTGATTAAAAATTGAACATTACTTATGAACATTTTGAGTATTTTTAAATGAATCAAAATGGTACAAATTTAAAAGCCCAAGCGTTTATTTTTATATACTGTGGGGGAAAATAAACTTTGAAGCTAAATTCGGATGCTAAAACAAAATTATCGTTCTAAACTTTTACCACTACGTGAAATGCCTCAAGTCGTCCATCTGTGCCCCACATATAAAAGTCACCTTATAAGGAGCATTCTCCGCATGAAATGCTTTAGCATAAAGACGACTAAAGCATTATATAAAATGGATCATTTCATGGAAACTGATTACTTCCTGAGCATACTTGCTCCAGATCGCGTGTTCCATGGCCATCAAAAAAGATTTTCTCGAAATCTTTCAATTTAGCAGATGCACGCTTCTGAATAAATCGGACTTGGTCATTCCCTTTCATAAGTTTCTTATAGAGGTAATCTTAAAAGCCTAAGAAATGACATGAGCTACGAGCCAAGAAGAAAAAGTTGATGCGATTTTTTTCAATCATACTTTAGTATACACATTGGATATATTTTGCCACCAATGCAGTTTTAACTTCTGTTCTGGTAAGATCTAAAAGCGTGGTATTGTTAGCCAAAAAATATTGACTTAGTTTGGCATTTTACCAGCTATACTCCAAAAAACCATGCTTAAAAATCTCATCATTTCATGTTTACTTCACCGTCAATGCTTTGAGATAATGCATAAGGAGTTGTTTACCACTTAACGTCCATCCACTATAAAACCAGAACTACACAATATCAAAGATCTTATACGAATTCAGCCCTGCCAAACTGCATCAAAGTCAAACAATAAAATGGGACCATATCATTGAATTCCAGAAAGTGGGACGCTTAGGTCATGGTTACATGCTTCTTGCTCTACAACAACATGAAACAACATTCTTGAAATGAGATGCTAGTACAATTTACGGTAAAAACATGCTATTTTGAAGGATTCTCTTATATTGTAGTTCTCAAAGCATTCAGAAAAATGGCACCTTAAAGCATTTATCGATCATTTTTCCTTCTTGAAAACTAAAGCTATAACCAAGCAAAAAAAGAATGCAAAGTTTGGTGAGAAGGCTTTATATCAAATTTAACATTTGGCGCAATTTTTTGTTTGACAGAGTGCGCATTGAGGTCGATGTGTTGTATTCGAAATGACACATACATCTATTGGTCTTTTCAACTACACACGTGTGTTTTATGGAAGTGAATAAAGAACATTTTCTTACTTGACCTGTCGTTTTTATTTGATATCACCTATGGCAAATAAGTGAAACAACTTTCTTTCATGGTACTTAAAAGGACATGTTCAATCAACTATATACAGGGTGACATTTTCAATTTATCACCGATTTGCATATATATGAAATGAAGCGAGCACATGTACAAAATTTCTGTCCAAATCGGTTTAAGGTATAGGATGGAAATTTATGAAATCCATTCCGTGACTACAGTTGGACGCGGAATTTCACTTTAAAAAATGCCATGTTTATAAACTTGTTCTCTTAATTAAGAGGCAAGTACAACACAATGTTAATTCCATTTAGGTTGACGACTTCATTGAACCTGTTGCTGGGTTAGCTTCTAAATACAGTAATTAGAAACCACCATTCAACCATTTTGACATCTTTTCTCCCATATAACCTTGCCAGTTTCATTAATCAAACCAATTAGCTAAATCCATCTCTTGAGACATGATTTTGTACAGTTTAGTAGCGCACAAGAATAGATGCACTTGTGTCATATACTGGCCGTTTCCAGTTTCCTTGGGAACACGCGTAATTAAATGGCATTAATTGCTCGTAATTCTTTCATAAAGGGTGAAGTCGACAAGCACGATCTGTTGAACATATATTGGAGATTCAAATTTATACTTTATTAACGTTTCATCAGCTAAAGAGCGATTTTAATTGCTGTCAACATAACTTTTGGAAATTTCAAAAATGAATTCAAGAATAACTGCAGCGTAAATTCCCATTATAAAGTTTAGTAATTCTGCAACAATATATTTTTCATTATACAAATGTATTATTACCACCTACAATATTTGGTATGTAAATTTAATAAAAGCAGTCAGTTCATTATGGACAAAAGTATTGTTTGCTCTAACAATTTTGTCGTTATTAACAGCTGCCATATAATCAAACAACCTAAATAGATGTTTCCTATCTCTCCATGACGTAGTAAAATAATCATTGTGTTTACTTATTGTCTACTCAATCTTTGAATACAAACTTTTGAGCTCTCTATTTAGGTAGGTATTAGAGGAAGGAAGAGTATATAGGACATAGCACCTTAAAATACTGTAGTAATAATTCTACACCAACTTTTATATTATTTTACCACTAACTGTCTTTTTCCAAGGATCAGTGTCAGCTAAATCTGGACAGTATCAATAATTTATTTTGGATCAAAAACTTACATTCGTATCCTCCATGTTTTCGATGCTATATAATAAACTGACACCAAACAAGGAATGCAAAATCTGAAGATATAAAAATATATTCAACTCCACTAGTAAGCATCTCTCAGCAAAAACTGCAAAAATACGAGATGAAGAGATTTTTCGTTTTAAATAAAACTTCAGTTTGTTATATAGCTGCTGTTTTATAAATTGACCAATGTATTTCCCAAGAGTAAGTAACAACTACAAGTCATTTGTCATTGCGAAGCGTGACAGTAAGCCTCTATATGTTGGACAGTTGGTTTATAAAAAAAAAATTTACAATACCCAAGACTGCTCAGAAACTAAGATGTTTTTTATTATGATGGCAGAGGCCTTTAAAGGTCATAATTTCCATTTCAATAGGAGCACTGTAGGTCGTTCGCTGCTATAGGAGCCTATGTAATTACGCCGCAAATGTGCACTATTTTTTTTCTTGCTAGTTCAATTAAGCTGAAGGTATTAAAGAAACAGAAAATTTGCATTCTATTGAGATTTTTTCCAAATACCACAAATAGTTTTTGGAAGTCGAATTTTTTTAATGATGATGGAAATAACATTATAAAACCTCAAATCAAAAGGAAACTAATTGTATTACTAGATTGGAAAGTGTTTCGGCAAATTTACATATATGTATACGGAACATTCTTACTGCAAAGATATACAATTTTGTGGATGCTTCGTATAATAAGGTTAGCATAGCTTTAGCGAATTAAAATAAAATAATTCAACAAAGAACGGCAATAAAATTTCTCCATTTTTAATGTTTGAAGATAATTTCGTTCGTATTTCCATTAAGATAAAGAATTTCTCTCAAATTTGGATATTTTTATATCTCGATAAACGGAGATTATGGAGATTGAGCATACCAACGTCTTAACGTTAACCTTAACGTTAGAGGCGGGAAGGGAAGAACCACGCATGCGCCCTCATGACGTTAAGTTAGTTTATTGGGTAGTTCAGTTCGTGGCTCCTTCCTTCCCGCATATAACGTTAAGGTGAGTATAAAGACGCGCATGCTCAATCTCCCTATTATCCTATATTAAATTTACGAATACATGTATTGAATTGTGAGAAGTTTCATGTGATAAATCGTTACAGTCATGAATACATCTGTAAGACAGTTAATATATTTTAGTAACTGTAAATGTATTGTTTTAAATTTAAGTTAATCACTAAGCACATACATGATTTTGTAAGAACTTTAAAAGATATTCTTTTTTACGAATATTAAGCTTGTTTGCAAAATTGATTTTCGTATATTCATCTCAAGTAGAATTATGCCATTCGCTCATACAAAAAATGTCACGAACATTTTCGTGTTTATTCAAAATAGTAAATATGGAAAAATAATCATGTCAACGACGGATGAATAAAATATTATCTATATAGAAGTTTGAATAAATCTACTTTTGTCTGACCATGGCTTCTGAAATAACTGTCTTTGGCAAGTCTCTAACAAACTTTATCAACTTGGCAATGTAATGGAAATATTATTTCGTATGAAAGCCATCGCATATCTAATTTTGTGCTGTGTTATGCTTATTGCACGTAAACAAACCATCGAGAACGTTATAATGTTTCGAATTTCTAGATGAACTTAAACCGACGCACATCCTAAAGCACTACAAACTTAATTCAGAATTGGAATTGCGTTTTTCCCAACAACAACATGACAAGGTTAAACAATGAAACATATTCTCTCTCACACACACATGCAAAGATCAGAAATCCTGGCAAGGTCTTTGTAACATTAGTCTCTGGGCTACAAACCAGACTTTAAAGGCATCATCTATATGCTAAAACTAGTTTTCATTTTATTTTTTTAAACTATTTTTCAGAAATAAAAGAAAACTGTCATGGCGGTATAGGCCTCGTTTATGGATCCCGGAGGATAGCACAACGTTTCTGACTTCCTCATGTTCCAACCATGACCAAGATCTCGTTTAGCGAAGTGGAAGAATGGCTGGATGCCAATCCTATTTCCACTCAAGACTACTTCCTGAGGAAGGCCGAATTGGACCTCATCAACAAATGGCTGGTCTCACACGGTTTCCTTACAATCCACGACTACGTGACATCACGAAGAGGCTCTTGTTCATTGGGCACCAGCGAAAATAATTCCCCTAACTCACCCATCGAAAAGAATTCGGACAATGTGTACTTCAACGACTGTGATTCCCTAACGCCCACGCACCACAAGAGGAACAACTCCAAGAAATATTTGAGGCACGACTTTGCCAAGTCCAAGAGCCGGAGTGTGTTCCGGACGTGCGAGCCCATTTCCACGTCCTGCAATGCCGACACCCAGAGCAGAAGGTCCAGTCTCAAGGGCCTAAGGAAATACTCCTCCTTGCCGCCAAATTCCATCAACATCCTCTCCCTTCTAATCGAATCAAAAATTCGTCTCCCCAAGTATGCCTCAAAAGGGAGAGATTCCAAGGTATGTCCTTAGTATTCGTGTGGAGTTAAAAGCTTTGAAATAATGTTAATTGGCATATACTAATAGACAGTTTTCGCATGTCAACGTCTTTATACTTACCTTAACTTTAATAACGGGAAGGGAGGAGCCACGCATTGAACTACCCAATGAACTAAGTGAACGTAATGGGTGCGCATGCGTGGTTCTTCCCTTCCCGCCATTAAAGTTAAGGTAAGTATAAAGACGCTGGCATAACTTGTCAGTTATATGAATGTACTATATCCAGTATATTTGCATTGAGAATCCAATCGTTAGAGTCAGCAGGTTAAGATAATCAGTATAGATATGGTTTAAACCCACCTTGCCGACTTTCGACATCGCCGACAGTATATTTTGCAGTTTTCAGTCGACTCCAAATATAAACTATTATAGAAGAATTTTAAATGATAATTTATTAGAATTCTATATTAATGTTATTTAAACTTAGTTTTTGCTAATCTGCCTTGCCTAACGGCAAGATGTTTAAAATTCGTCGGCGAAGTGGTGGTAGTCGGCAAATTGGAACAAAACTATTTTACCGTTGATCTATAAGTAAATTCAAGTAAGTTGCAAAAGTTCTCATTTATTAAAAAATAAATCAACGTAAATATTAAAATAATTCAAATAGGACGTACACTTATAATGTAAAACACAAACGTGCGTCGTACTTTGTACAGACCTTTTGGGATGTATAGGAAAACGTGAGATTTTAAAACAAATGCCAGTTCAGTTAGTTCATTTCTATTTAATATTATCGTTAATTATTTATAGCTTCGTTTGTTGTTGCGGATTTTTGTCCGCACTAGAAATCTCTGCTTTTAACAGCAACTCTATACCATGCAACCTCACATGTAGCAAGCCACTTATAGTTCCCAAGAGTGTTTCTAGAGTGAAGCTTATCGTTAGTATCAAGTCAGCCATCCCACGTAATCCAACCAAGAAAAAGGTGGAAAAAGTGCGAAAAGAAATTTCGGATCAATCCGCATCACCGCCTATGCGTTATGATTATCAAAACTTTTCGCATCTGTACGTGGACCATCTGGTAGTTTGACCTTTTTGCTACATGTGTTTTAACAACAAAATCCGTTGCCCTGCCAACCTGTTGACATGAAATTCAACCGCCACACTTGCAACCACTTCTTCACATTACAAAAAGCATGGCGATTATTAAAGCCATCCTTTATCCGCGACAAATTGCTAGACAAAATCGCAACATTTTCAAAGGAGCTTTATTGAATTTGGTGGTTTGCTTCAACGAGCACGATCTCCGCAAGAAACGCTCATTATTTTTCATTAGATTGATCCCACATGTTTTCTTGCACCAATTTTGAAGGCGTTTGCAATTTACTATATACTGTGCAAGTAAATGATACACTTTAGTTTTCATAATAACCAGATAACTCCTCTTATAATAGTTCAAATGAAACATGCTCTTATAAAATTTTCTCTTCAAGAAAAAGTGCTTTTGAGGTACCACATGTTGAATTAAATGCTATCTGTGCCTACACGTTGATCATTTGTGCCATTTTTCGTTTCTCCTTGAAATAAACCCTAAAATGCGTGAACCTTATTTCAGTATAACTGTATAGAAAATAATTTGTAGAGTCATAGATTTTTTCTAGACTTTTGTAGGTGTTCACACACACTGAGTTATTGAATAACTAACATTCGGATACCAAGTACTACGAAAACTGTATAAACCTGTAATTGTTGTACAATTACAAATATTCAATAGTGGTCTCACAATTCTATAAGTCATATCTTTGAGTGGTGAATAAAGTTTATTTATCTCTTTTTTTTAAGGTGGAACTTCGATATCGAAACGAAAGAGAATTTCTACTGGACATCGTGAAAGATATAGCTAACGATTTAGACCTTAAAAGTCTGACCTACAAAATCATCACAAATCTGTCCATTTTGTTGGATTCCGATGGAGCCTCCCTATTTCTGGTGAACGGTCCTAAAGGGAAACAAACGTTGGTGTCCAAGGTTTTCGATGTCCATTGCGGAACAAATATCTTGCCAACAACTGGAGACAATATGGTGCAAGTTCCCTGGGGCAAAGGGATTCTTGGCTATGTTTCTGATACGGGAGAAACAGTAAATCTAACAAATGCCAGCGAGGTAAGCTAATCAAATTTATTGCAATCCCATCCTAAAACCAATATTGTTAAAGTTAAAGTTATGACTATAGGGCATTCCACAAGCGAAATAACGCCAAAAACTAACACTATTCCTACTCTAAGCACTCTACATGGTCCTGATAACAATGCTCTCTTGGACATTATTTATTATGACAATACCTATTAGATCTAGGGCTGATAGTTCAATTTAATCAACTTGGAAATATATTAGACAACTTCAGTCTACGAAATACATGCATTTTTTTTCACATAAATACAATACCCCAGTCATTGTGTTGTAGAATTTTAATAATATGCTTAAACTAAAGCATTTATTAGTAATCCAAATCAAAGCTTACTGTTGGGGTTCCGTACAGTATGATGAAATCTGTGTGAAATAAAAATCTACAGGCCTTACGTTTTATATAAAAAACGAAATAAAAAATACGCGATTTAAAATGTCAACAGGGATCAAGGCGCGAAATTTCCAAGAAACCTGCCCATCAATGCTTTTTTTTTTCAAAGGCCGTTTCCATGGCAACGCTCGGACTTGATGCAGTTATTTTGAACGGACACTGGCCAAGCTTTTAGTTAAATTCTTGTTAAAAAAGGGAACTCCCCCGCGAGTTTCTTTGACATAAACGTGTGCTGTAATAGTCAAGAGGGGATTTTTCAAAATCTAATTTACCAGGGTAGAGCCCGAGGAATTTGCTGCAAAAAGCTATTTACAGCCAATAAAAGTCAACGTAACGGCGCTCTGAGATAGCTAGAAGTGGCTATTTTACAAAAATATTACGTCACATGACTACATACGTGGCCATTCGTGACATCATTAATGGAAGGTCCCTAGAGTAAACAACGCATTCACTCGTTGAATGACAAACAAGCCCCCATTACTTGTTGCCATTCATATTTTAATGATCGACCCTCTAGATTTGAGAGAGTAGGAATATTTTGCATAGCCCAGAAAAGGAGCATTCCATCAATAGCGAAAATCTGTTTTCAGAGCACAAATTCAATATTTTAAAAATTGAAAGAGTTTTGATTTGTACAGATGGAATAGGGATGTAACCCAGTAGCAAACTGATGCGGGAACGTCAAGCAACCAATTAACGTTGCACCATATCTCTACAGGACAGAGATTCATGCGATTTCTGGTGTTGAATACAGAATTTTATTTGATAGTCAGGGGAGCAATCTGTAAACATATTCCGAATAAATGAGAGCTAATGCTTTCACCAGTACATATGGTTGTCAGAGTTGCCTTAGAAAGTTGGTTTCGGCCTTGAAAAAAGCGAATCATACATGCGTGAAACGTCAAAAGCGCAGTTACCCCCTCTGTGCATATAGAACAAGCAGTTTCTGACGCAGCGGTAATCTTACACATTTGGGAAAACGAGATTTTTTTAGGTTATATGTCAGATTTTACTCGAAAAAAAACCCCCACCATTAATTTAAGACAACAGTTTGGCCAAAAAAAAATTTCGGTTTTCGACCATATGCAAGTGAACAATGCACAGAACAATGGTTGAAAAACATTCCATTAGAACATTCCATTAGCTGTTGAACCATTGAACAGCTAATGGAATGTTCTAATGGAATGTTTTTCAACCATTGTTCTGTGGAAGTTTGTGGGGAAAGTCGAAAGTTTACCTTCTATTTATACTAATTGTAAATAGAAAACATTAAGAGATTGGCATCACATAGTAAATTATTTTATAACAAACTCGATTTTTTATAAAAATGTATATGGTGTGGCATGACAACTTTAGCCGCTCGATAATTTTGTGTGCCATGAGCTGAAAAAGGTTTAAAAGCACTGTTCATTCAAATGTAAGGATGTTTTGTTAACAACGGTGGTTTAAAAGGCCGACAAATACGAAGCTGTTTTAAGTAAATGTTGCATAATCAATTGACAGCGTGACAATTAACTATCTATTGAAAGCGACAGCGTAAAAACTTACACAATGTGATATCTTCAATTTAAATTTTTACAAAGAAGAAAATCTAGATGTGAATCCCTGTGGATAGACAAACACTTATAACCTTCGCAAAATAAGGCATTTTCATCAACCATCCCATCTTTTAAATTTGCTAGAAACTCACATCAGGTCAATTTAATCAATTTTTTAATGCTGCAGGGGTGTTTTTCGCAAAACTGTTCAAGTGAAAAGTGTTCTCACTATCGCGCTTGCATATTGCATATTCTGACCTGGAATTTAGTCAATCGCAAGTGCTCCGTTAGGAATTGGGAGTTTCGCAATGGTATAGTAGTGCTCATGCGCGGCACAGAGATTAGATTAGTAGCCCCCAAAGAAGCTCGAGCTTTCCAATTGCCAATCCACATCCCATCTACGATAAAAAAATTTTAGCACGCATAAATGCATGCAAATAAAGAGGCTAAAAGCAAAGACACGAAGAGAAAAAAAATAGATGTAGGTTGCTTAGTTGAATCCCACGCATCATGACAAATTCCTAGAGCGGCAGAATTCCCTAAGGGGCGCTGCATACGAATTCTGTCTACGAGATTACCCTGCTTGCACTTTGCAGGGTTTTTTGTATAGCGTGCCTCGCTTAGCATACACTAAAGACAACCTAAGCTGATAACACAGGTGGAGCCATTGTAGAACTTGCGAGGCAATGATTAACGAAAATTAAATCAATGTAATTAAATTACTACCATTTTTTTTTCAAATCTCGTCTCGCTATATACGGTGAACCGAAATAATACAATCATGATAAAAATAATGAATATTGAGAAAAACACAGTATTCCCAGATGGAAAGGAAGTACGTGTTTACTGGTTTTAAATTCAATAACAATAAGTATTACTTTAAAAAAACTGAAGTTCTTTTTTCCAAAAAAACTTCACTGAGTAACTTGTGTATGATTCCTAAGGATGTTATGCAGTATCCTGCTTTCATTAGTAATGGTTACTTATTTGTATTTACAGTATAATTTAAGGAAAGCATTAAAATTTGACACAGCGTCAAATAAATTTATGACTATATGTTTTTATGTTGCTATTATATATCCCATAATAAATCTCAAATATAATAAAACGTACGTGTGCATCGCTTGTTTAACTGTTGTGGATTTAATGAGACTTAAAAGGCGTGCCATTATAACATTTAAATTGGGGTAAGCACACGTACCAATGTGCAAACAGTACAGTAAACGATGAACACTCAATATCTATCCTTATTTACTTACATTTTGCTCAGTTTTCAACACATACACTGTGGGTGTAAGTATGTTATATGCCATATCATATACCCTCTTCACAAAATTCACAGTTATTGTTGAGGAGCTCCAACAATTTTGATGCCATCCCTTTATGAAATTTGTTACAAAAACAGTGAACTGGTGATAGTCTGAATCAATGATTCGCTGCATTGTTAGATTCCCTACCTTGAAGGGATTCTATTTAATGCATGACCGAAAGAGGCTGCTGGTGTTCGCCACCGGCCCTTAATCAACGGACATATAAAGAATTCCACAAATGTCAATTCAATAATTGATTCACAATAAGATGACATCTTGCGAGCCTGTCACTCTTGGGCTCAAGATGGTTGAAAGTGAACGATTAAGCAATGACGTAAGTAGCAGGACTGGGGGTCGAGTGGATGCTAAACCAATGTTAGCTCTTCAACCATTGGGTGCTAAACGAACAAGCTTGTTTTTTTCTTCCTACGGATTGATGGACCACTTATATTTATTTTCCGAATGTGGATATCGTTTATGCTTTAGTGTATCCTTCACCCTCGCCCCATATATTGCATATATCCAAGCGATCGATGCGCGATAGCCACCCCTCAAATTACGAGTATTTTATGGCCGATGATCGAGGAATAGCAATGGCAGTACTAGCAATTCAAGGTTAAAGATTGACTATGATACTCCAAGAACACAAGGTATTAAACACGCAATGTGTTATGAAATGGCTATAATTACAGCGTGGCCAATGCATATAATGCTTATAGAGCAGGCGTATGTGGATATCAATTAATTTAAGCAGGCACCACCAACCTGCTTAATTGGTCATTACACTTAAGCAACACTTAGCCGCATTTTAGCCTACATTAACGTAATTAAGTTAAAAATATGTGTACTGACAACGTTCTTAAAAATGTTGAAAACATGGACGGTATTTGAAAAATGGCATGTAAAAAATCACCTCCTCGTAAAGGGCAAATTGGAAGACGAATTATAAAATATAATGGATTCCTCTCGTCAATTCCAAAATACCATTCATCCGATAACTACGTCGTTATCCTGCCCGTGTATTTTATATGTGTAATCTAAAAAACGCTTACCCATATCAATTTTCTACCTTCCCCTAAATCCCCTAAATGCATGCAGAGGCCCTATAAATATATTTTTCATATTCGAGAAAACTAACGCCTGCATTAAATTTGAGATAATGAGGACACAATGTAGAACAGCGTTATTTAGAACAGCTTGTCCATAATTCAACAGTAGCATAGTTGTCGACCTAGTTGTTCGGTCAAATAATGGCATGCTCAAAACGCGTCAAATAAACAGCTGTCATAACTTAGTAGTCAAGCAACTCTATATTAAATTCAAATGGCCATTTACATTTTTAAGTCCCAATGAGCATAAACTCAAATCTTGAAACAAGAGTCCAAATATGGCACTAAATAAAAGTAATGTGTTAAATTTGATATCACAACAATTAGTTTTTCCCTTTATTTATTTTAAAAGTGTTTAATAATAAACTCAGTCGAGAAATGCACATGATGAAATATTAGAACTAATGGATGCTTTTTTGTCAACAGGACCCTCGATATAATGATGAGGTGGACAGGATCACGGGTTACCGAACAGACACCCTCCTCTGTATGCCCGTGAAGAATGCCTACGATGAAATTATTGCTGTTGCTCAGGTCATCAATAAAAACCCGAGGAGTGGCAAGGATGAATTCACCAAAGATGACGAAAAGGTAGGTTGAAGTAACCTTTCTTATTCATGTAAAAAATCGATGGGATAAGTTCGAGATAAAAATCAATAACAAATAGTTTCCAAACTTTTTTTTTCTTAACTATTGAGAATGGATGAAATGGCAGAGTTCATATGGATACCATATAGCTGTGTTAATTTTCTTAAAAAGTATTCTACATTTGTATACAAATGTTATTTTTGGTAAAATAGTATATTATATTTATTTGGATTAAAAAATATAATTTCTAATATGGTAAAATCGATAGACACACATGTTTACAGTACATTAACTTTCAGTAAGATGTCAAATTATGTTATTTCTTAAACGTCATATAAATCATTTGTTTTCAAGATGCCAAATGCAAGGCAATAGAAAAAAATGACAACAAAATACTGTATTTAGCATTGTAGATTCAGTTTAAAAAAAATTTGCATTGCTCAACGCGTAAGATTACAAATAGGTCACCACCATTTTCATTCTATGCTTGTGAATTTAACAACTGAGTTTACGCTATGATAAATGGTATTTGATGACAAGTTTCAAATTACAGGGTAAAAATAGCAAGTTGAAATCCAGGAAGAAGTAAAATTACATTCTGAA
Source organism: Ophyiulus pilosus (assembly GCA_033995625.1). Classification (NCBI taxonomy): domain Eukaryota; kingdom Metazoa; phylum Arthropoda; class Diplopoda; order Julida; family Julidae; genus Ophyiulus; species Ophyiulus pilosus. The sequence goes on along the minus strand of JAUJYV010000009.1, from coordinate 44,135 downwards.
ACTGACTTAACAATGCTGCGTTTCTGAACGTGTATTCACAAATTTATACGTAATTTCTCATGCAGAAACAGCCTTTTAGAACAGACCCAGTCAGTTTTCTTTAGAAATATTACATAGATATTGGAAAACAGCGAGTAAGTATTAAAACCAATATTTTGTTAAAAACTTTGCTTTTACTTAGAAAAGTGCAGCCTGACTGTTGAGATAAGTATTTTAAAAATTGAACGTTAACACAATTCAGTATTCGCAGCACTTTCACATAAACCTATAATAATAGTTTCCATAAGGATAATCACAAATTTGTATTATGTAAATACAAGCAATAAGCCTTGTACCCATATTATTATCGTCGTCTATAGTACAATGACGGTGAGTTTAAAAACAGTTATCATTGGTCCTCATTCAACATGACAGTTTTATAAAACTAGACTTTTGAAATTGAAAAACTAGAAAACTTTGATAAGGCACCTCAACAACACGTCTTCTTATCAACCAGAGAATAGATAGTATTATCCAGCCAACGTCTTTACAGATACCTTAAATTTAAGGGCAGGAAGGGAGGAGCATTGCCTTGAACTACCCAATGAACTAACTGAACGTCATGAGTGCGCATGCGTGGTTCTTCCCTTCCCGCCCTTAAATTTAAGGTATGTGTAAAGACGTTGGCTGGCGAATACTCTCTATTATCTGATAAGATAATGTCCGCATTCTCCAGTTTACTGTCACGTGATCCGGAGATTTTTCTCCAATAAACGAGCCTTGATATTAAATCTTTACAAAGGAGCTCTCGCATTTCCAGTGCATTACTATGATGCACTTGCTTGATGTTTGCAACGGCTCATTTTTGTGTACTGTATATGCAAGTGTCGTACATGTACGAGTTGCCATGGTGACTCTTCTGACCACATCGAGACTAATAATTACACCCTGGCTGATTTGTACCGTGCTGACTCAACGGCGACATATTATAATGTTTGCTCTAATTTAACCAATTCCAACCGGATTGGTGCGAGAGCGTGTGTTTATATACTGAACCCTGTTCTATAAACATCTCGAGAAAGCAATATTCAGAGGGACGTTTAATAGACGAGAAATGGCGTTATAAATGCAATGCTCGAATTGACACTACGGAATCCGTCATAAAAGTCCGCTATACCGCTGAAAAGAATGCTCGAGAATGATCGGTAATAATCATTTCATTTCTACGAGCCTTGCCAATTTTGATACCGATGAATGTATCGTGATGATGTTTGAATAGCGGCGCGTGTATGCCAGGCTTTACGTAGGACATGAGACATGATTGCCGGGGAAAAAAATGTTGGAAATAAGGCTAAACTTTCAACATTTCAATAAAACTGTGAGCGTATAGAAGTTACGCTTAAGCTTGTTTACCAGTTGAGAATTGTTGACATACTGCGAGAATGTCACGCGATTGAGACAGAACATTCCCCAGTGCATATACATTTATGTTCAATTTCCATATTTGCGATCCTAGTTGTTGATGAGTAACCATAGCCTGATCCAACTCATTCCTTAAAATTATCATCAGTATTTCAGGTTAGAGCTTGCAACTAAGAATCCATTTCAGACTTGTACCATCCCAACGTTGAACCGACTTTGAATCTTTGGCATATTTGCCAGCCAACGTTGGTAGTGCTGACAGTCAACATCTGGCCAACATTAGCAACAATAAAGAGATTGAGCCAGCCAACGCCTTAACGTTAACCTTAACGTTAGAGGCGGGAAGGAAGGAGCCACGGACTGAACTACCCAATGAAATAACTGAACATCATGAGTGCGCATGCGTGGTTCTTCCCTTCCCACCTCTAACGTTAAGGCGTTGACTGGCTCAATCTCTCTAATGTAGTTGTTAACGTAAACACATTTTAATGTACCTTCAAGCATTTTATTTGATCTTTATAACATAAAAACATAAAATAATGGCGTTTACTTGATAAGTGAAGACAAAACATTTAATAATAGTACATGCATTGTTGGAATCTCGTTGATTAAACGTTGTCTAATGCATTGGACACATTATTGGCACAACGTTCACCCAACCATTCTTGGATGGATCTGGTTGAATCTGGAGTCACTATATGGAGTCCATTTGACCATTGTAAAGAAATGACATATTGGAACATGACAGAAGATGGAATTGGAACGATATGGCATTGCAAATGAAATTGTATCGACGGATATTAAATATTAATTAGCATATCAGGAGTGTTTTTCATGGCTCATACAAGGCATGTAGAGCGTGTCCAGTTTCCGACAAATAATAATAAAAAAAAGTCTAAAAATACTTGGCACAAATTAAGAGATTATTCTGTGCACTATACATTTCACCAATGGTGGCATCAATGGTTCTTTCATTCAAATTCTAGATGCCAAGTAAACTCGATTTAATTTCTGTACTCCTAAGTCAGCATCAGGATTCCACATGGTATGTCCTGAACCTTTGTCTTTAAAATTTTGTGCAACAAACTGCTCTGAGCTCTTTAGTTGCATAAAAATGTTAAAAATATTCTGATACATTACGAACACCCTATAATTCCAAAATACGTGTTTTGTTTGCACAACCGACTTTAGTTTTAAAGAAAGAAATCTTTATATTTAAATGGATAAGTAAATCTACAGAATTGTATTGCTGGTTTAATTTTGCGATAGCAGCTGTGTTATTTGTCATTGCGTGATTCATGTAACAATTGGAAAGAAAGTTGGAATTCAAAGATGAGGTTAATGCTACATTTAACATACAAGGGTTTTCTTTCAAGTTCGTTCGAGTAAAATAAAACGATGAATACACGAATTATTTCAGAGAAGCGAGTTTGGAATATCTATTGAAAATGTTGATCGTAAGATCCTGGCGTTAGCTAAGTAGAATTGATGCTATTTGAGATTAAATGAATTTTAATCGCCATTTTGATGTTTTATTGACCTATCGTCTTACAAAATGGTATTCAATAGACAAGTGCAAATACCATTTCTTAGAAGCAGTCAATTGGAAACCTAAGACTAATGCTGATTTAAAGTGATGTTTATCAAAAAATTGATTTTTTATAATAATGGCAAACCTTATCATAGTATGATTTTTATGATAATAGTTATGATAATAGCACAATTCATTAGATTATTACATTTAATATTAATATTTAATAATTTCAAGGATTTCCAGGATCATCCTTCACATCTGATTAACGAAAATTTCCCGACATGCTCAAGAAATATTTCCTGACTTTACCAATTTTCAAGGCTATTGGACACCCTGTCCAATGTGGTACCAGCAACTGCTTCGAGAATTTAATTCCAAAATTCATGTGTATTTGCCGCAGTAATAAATTCGTAGTGTGCACTCGTAAAAAGTTTGTGGAAGGAAATGAAAAACTGCTTCCTTTAAAAACAAAGAATAATTAATGTCTTGGAAAAGTATATTTCGGATGTACAATATTCTTTTCTGGCTACATAAAAACTAAAAAAAACATAATGGTATGCATTCGCAAACGTGGTGTTCGTGCCAATTGCTTACTTTTTGGTTTTTTAACCCCAAAAAACGCGACAACCGTGCTCTTCCATGCATTAAGTTATTTCAAATCTCCTGCAGTTGTAGAACCATGACAGTGTAATTTAAATATTACAACTTTGACATTTCAACACAGACGGCTCTTTGTGGTGCTACTGTCAGAAGCTTGTAACTTCTACAATAACTTACACGATACAGTAAAAATGCAGTCTTCAAGAATGGACAATGCGAATATATCACAAGGGCGGATGTCAGCTACATGACGTCATTACAAACATTAACAGTTCACTATATGCAGAAGTCAAAGTTTGATGATAACTGGAGATTTATGGAATACGGTCAGGGTAATAAAACCTCGGTATCTCACGTCCACGTTTTTGATAATTACTTTATTTATGGACACGCGACTGTTAAGTAAATACTACATACAGATGCCCCACCAAGATGTGCTGATTCGCCATGATGGACAAAGTATCCTCCGAATACCTCTATACAATATAAACCAGAGGTTTTTTTGTAATGTCTACAAAATAGACATTGGACCCTAATTCATTGCAGTGCCCAAAAGAAGTAATATCGCTAAACATTGGACATGAATGGAAATTATTTATCTTAGAAAAAATTACCCAGAAAAATCGAAGAAAAGCAATGTACGTTATGTTGAAAGCTGTTCCCTAATAGGAATTACAGTTTCAGCAATGTTCAAACCCACGCAGTTTGCTGCATTGCAGCTAATATACTGCACTTCGTTAACCATGACTGTATTTCTATTACGAGAAAAGCATTTGTAAATGAATAGTAGTAATATGCTTCCTCTTTGACTTTGGTAATGATTTCATCCGAATACATTACTCTTTGAATAAACGTGCCCTGCACTGCAAATATTAAAGCATAGAAAACCATATGCTGCTTTGTATTTCACTAGGGCAAATTCTGGATAACTTCGTGGGGTTTTAAGGTTGCTATCTGTCTTAATACATCATAAAGTCTTTTCCCAAATGCATGGGATGAAAAAAAAAATAGCAGTAACAGCTGCGTGCTTGACGTATACGAGAAAGGCGCAAGATGCCCCATTGATATTCAGAAAAGATAGGTCAGAACTATTCAAACTTAAGTAAACAAGCTGTATAATATAAGCCTTGGCATTTACCAACCACATAATGCCCATAAGCATTTCTAGAGATGCATCATCAAAATATTCAGCAATAATAAAAAAATTTGAACCTGTTATTCCTCAATGACAAATCCTTATTGCACTTCATCTTATGCCGGACAAACACGAGTATAAACAATCCTATAAATGAATGATGGTCGACAGAATAGTAATAATGCAATCAGGTTTTGCTATAGGGCTGAGATGTCTACTACGAAAACCAAATGGCTTCTGGTCTTTATTGGCATTTGTTATTTTTGGCTTCACGACTATGTTCGTATGGATTAAACGTTATAAATCAATGGGAAGATTTCATAAGCCATATAGAATAATCCGACCTCCCACACATGGACATTATCTGACCTATTAATATTTTATTCTCGACATAATAGCGCATATATATGACAATAAAACGACACACGTGTTATTTCGCCTTCTAAAAATTCAACGAAGAAGCCTATAACATTTTTAAGATGCGAAACCCAAAATGGAGATACTTTTCACGTTTCATGACCTGAAAGCATACAATGGGTAAAAGTGGCATTGAGAGATTACTTGCCTGCTGACGTCACGCTCAAATCGTCATGTGATATAAGAATGATTAATGTTTCGCGATCAGAAGGCACGAGCGTTAAAGTTAATGTCCTGAGCAACAATTTGCTAAATGGAAATTCATCTTCTGACACGTTTTTATCTGTGGCCTCCGTGCTGCCGCATTTGTATTGCAATATATAAACCCTACAGACAGTCTTCTGAAATATAATAAGGGTTTGAAGATGATATCGGTAGGGAGTCATGACGTCACACGCAAATTTGGCGCCTTTCTTACTTCCTGGTAATCATGTTTTGTCACAAATTGGATAACATACTCCCCGTGTAAACTTGCACTACCAAACAATTTTGAATCCTTCATTACTAAACATAGAAAATCGGGGGTAATTTTACTAGAAATAGGCCCGATGAAATAGGACACTCGAAAAACAAGCAATTATGGCTATTCTTATTCCCGAATTTCATTCTATAATTTTGATATGTTAAATGAATTCACGTGCTAATATAAAACAGGATCCTAAATTATTTATAGTATTTTTAATTTTTCCTTGTATTGTTCCCAATATTATTCAATATCAAAAATAATTATCTGAATATTTTAGTGATTTTAGTATTCATTTTTTTTTCCAAAATTGTTTTACAAAATAATTCTCGATTAATAATTTTATTCGTGAATTAATTTTAGATATACTTTTATTTTAGAGTAAATAATTACAAAGAATAAGTTAGCAATATTTAAAACCCTCTACAAGCAATACTGAAAAAATGACGTAGAAATTAATTTTAGACCTAATGTTGATTGAAACTTCATGCAAGGTTGAGAAATTGTATCTTACACAGATTGCCTAAGGTATTAAGAACAATGCATATTTGCTTAGACAACAAAGAAGAAAATGCATATTCCAGCTAGTACGAGTATTAATAATCAGTCCTAGATATTGTACATGTATATACGTAACTATACAAAATAAATTGATATTTCATCTAATAAGCTGCCAGATAATATCATAACCTAATTGGTGGTTAACCAAGTTCAAAAATAACAAATCTTCAATAACAAGCTGTTCAATATCCCAGTAAGAAAACGCGGCATTTGATTTTCTACCAAAATTACCTCTCGGCAACATATAGAAAATCTAATAATTTGTCAGAATTGAGAATATCCAGGGGCTGACTTTTTCTTGGAACTCACTTTCAAAATCAGGAAATTAAGGCTTTCCATGACCAAATATATCGCCGCTAAATTGCCTTCAGTATTTTCTATAAGATGAAAAATGTAATAAGCGCGTCCTTCCTTACTTTCTAAACCACAAAGCAAAACGATCTAACAGCAACAAAATGGATCGAATATTAGCAAACTTTCCTGTGGTGATAGTAAATCAAAAGCGCACCATGAAAAAATCAATATTATTGAAGATTCGCAAAAAAAGTATTTTCAGTTACATAACCTCAATCCCTATTTACTCCGTAATCGCAATGATCATTTTCATGTTTCAGTAGTTTCTATACTTACAAAAAACATTTAAGCAATAATAATGCAAATTTAAATTACAATATTTTTACGTATCATTGAAAATTTATGTATGTATGGCTGGTAATTCTCTCTTGTATCCAGATTATGGTTTATTCCAGACTTTCCATGTTCTGTTTGGACGATGTTAACAAAATTTAACAATATTTTACATACATACATTGACAAGTGAAATATAAAAAAACGTAGGTTTTATTACACAAAATTCTACTGAAACAATGTATTGTTTCTAAACTTTTAAACTGCCTAATAAATATTAACTAATGTCATTAACAAGACTAACACTATGAAAACTGAGAAAGTGTTAATTATTGCACTTTGGAACTTTATAATACAACAGATTAACCACCAAATTTCTAAAAAAAAATGTCCACATTGTATATTTTTTACAAAACCTTACTCCATATAGTGAAATCCCTATGCTTAGTATTTATTTATACAATACTAGTATACGATCAGGGATGTCATAAAAACATGTCGATTCCTTTCAATTTCATTCTACGAACTTTTCTGACACTACATTTAAACCCACCGCATGGGGGATTATTAAAGATCGTATTTTTTCCTCAAACAAAATTCAATTCTAAACCTCACGCGGTTATTTATATGTTCAATCTTATGTTTCAATGTCGTGTTTCCACATAATCCTACTTCAAAGGTGTTTACTAAATTATTAAAAAAGATCTTCTTTACACTACAAGTACAAGTAAATAAAAGTTGTCCTCTACAGGATTACTTTTGGAACACAGTACTCTAACGACCTAGCCCCATTTCATTTGGGCACCTCTATATATGGGCATTCAGCCTACATCAAATTTAGCCAAAGCAAAAATTTAAACTTTATATTCTAGAATTAGAAAATACTAAAGCAGATTTTTTATCTGGAAATTTGCACCTACAGATTAACATAGTGATCAAAATCCAATTAAAACACACATTATTAATTACAAATGGAATTACAATTTTGTATTACGTTATTAACTAAAGTGTATTATTCAGACAATGATATGGTGCAAGTAATTTGCAGACTTAGGTTATTCTGTAGGTAAAATCGCACAATGACCCTTTCATCTTGGGCGTTGGTTGCCAATAATGTAATTTCCTACTAAAAAATAAATAAAATTTCGCTATATCTCTCAGCTTTTTCTTTCTCCATGAAATGACCAAGACAAAAATAGCATCACGCGCCCACGTGTTGGAAAGTAATCTAGAAGTAATATCGCCTATTACGATATAATCCCGTACACAGGACACAAAACAGACTGTCAGAAGGACAAACGACCTCAGAGAACAGGACATCCATTTCGGAAATGCAATTACCAGAATTCTGTTGGGATTGCGTTGTCAGGGCCCTCCAACAGCCGTGTGATTACAGGCTTACGCAACTGAAAATTACTCCGCCACACTAAGCCTCTAGGGGGCGCCACTGGCAGCCACTACGGCGCTAGTTATGACATTTGATGAAAGGTTAAATTTAGGATGTATAGGCGCCGAAGGCACTCTGAATTTCAAAGTCAAACTTGGCTAGATCCCCTTTGACTCTCCTGCAATTTACCAAGTGCTTTATTTTGGATTGTTTACTGCCAGATGCAGGTTTTTTTATTCAAAACTTTGGCAAATAGCTCTCACATGGGCGCAGTTAAGATAGTACTAAAACAAAGCTTCTATGAACTTTTACGGCGTTATTTCTCTATGGCTGTGAAATATTTAAAAGCTAAAATCCCTTGAAAATAGGCAAACATCGAGGTCACGGACGCTAGCCTCGAAAGCCGACGATTAGGGGGCAACTCCCATTTGGATAGTTACTATACTAGAATATTATGGAAAATAATAACAACTGTTTATGCTGTATCTGCTAAGCCATATTCAAAACTGCAAAAGCTTGTTATTGTTTTCAGTACGTTTAATAGACACGCATTTATAGGATGAAGCAGCGGGAATGACATGCTGAAACTATATAATGAACTTGAAATATTAATATTAATCATACTTGAGCTACAGTTAATTTTATTGGAACATGAATATAAGCTGTAAATAGGAGATGAGAGTTGGTTATTATTACCGGAAGTCAAATAGAGAAGCAGATAAACATGCAGAATTGAAATATTTTGAATTGAGACTTGAACCTGAAAAATGTACTGGAGACACTCGTGATTTAGGCCTGCTGCCCACTTGGCGTTCTTAGCTCAAAGTGAGCTGGTAACATGAGCTGACGCACACCGGACACAATTTAGTGTCACTGCCCACCTAGTGCACCTCACAAACGGACAAATGATCGGCGCTCCGACTAAAAGGCGTGACACGCGTCAATAGCAGACGAAAAATATAAGCCGCCATTTTGCAAGCATTTGAACTTTCGCAGCCGATATGTGAGCTCAGCGCACAGGCGAGCACACACCAGTGCGCATGCGCGAGCTCAAAAATCGTACGCTAGCAGCCGATTTTGAACTGAAAATGCCAAGTGGGTAGCAGGTCTTAAGAGAATAAAAGTGGACACGATTCACTTTGGTAAAATAACCCCACGTTTTCGTATCTGCCATTCGTGACGTTTTATGACATGGATGTGTGCATATCGATTTTACGCCATTTGGATTTGGGATAGAAATCACATCAACTTGGGACTTCAAGAATCATTTTAGGGAAATACGTACATACGACACACGAACATGCGCATATCGATTTCACGTCATCTTGAATTTGGATAGAATTTGTAAAAAAATTCACTTGAAACTTGGATATGGAGTTGTAGTTTACGCCCATATGATGTTAAAAACAATATGAAAAATTTAAGGGAAAGTAATAAACCGCTTCAAACAAGTTTCAAACAAGTGCTTTCTCGCGTCACTTGTCATGGAAAATCTGACATTTTCACAATTTCAATGTTGGATCAAGATGAAAAATGGTTATCCATCTTCTTGTCTCGTACTCTATTTCCTTAAGCAAACCATGTGCATGCGATACAAGACATATGGAGGTATAAAATATACTTTTAAGGAATGATGTGTCTAATTTATGAGACAGACGGCTGTTGTGTAAAGAACCGTGAGTTGTGAAACTGTAAATACAGCGAGTACTATATACACACAACTTTGATACAGCATTTGTGTCATTATTTATATTTTGATGTTCAAGTTTCACGAGTTTCCCTCCCATAAACCTTGAAGAATGCTGGCATGTGTGAAATCGCATTTATTGTATCGCCTATTTTTTTAAACAACTTTTTCATTTTTTTTTTTACTTTATCGTTGTACGTACAATATAATACAATTGTACTAAAACTATACACTACCCTTCATAGATAAATTATTGCCAATATACATATCAAGTCAGGCATGGAATTAATTAAATTGTTTAATTTCACCTCAGCTGCAATCATGATGCAAACTAATGGAATATAATTTATTCTTGGTGTTCAGTGTCTCACCATTGATTTGGACTAGTCTTTTCTTCCATTGTCGAGCTTCAAAATATGATTATTTAAGCTTGGTCGATTCAAATGCGTTTTATTTAGGTATTCCTTTGACAACAAAAGACTCGCTACCTCATCTTATCCCCCGAAAATTACGTCGTCGGATTTTCTACAGTTTGACACGCTCCGGATTAGATCCTTAAGACCTTTTTGTTGCGCACATGACACCGCATACGCATTTAACATAGAAAAACGACCTTGCGACGGTCAAACCTGTCAGTTTTATATAGCTAAACCGCAAGCGTTCATTGCCCTTGCTACTGCAAAAATCCTTTAGAAATTTTTTAATCAGTTTTCAATTTTCTTTGAAAGTACAGTAGATGGATTCTGCATTATGCACTATCATGAAAACACACAAAAGACCAATTTAATGAAAACCGCAAGTGGATATCCGCAATAAATTGACACCAAGGTTTTATTATGGATGAAAGTGAAACGAATATTAAAACCGATCGCTCCTAAAATAAATAAAAGGGGATTCTAAAGCCAATATGACTTAAGTTTCTATATAAAGTAAAGTAAAAGCTACGTATCGTACTCTTGATTAAAAAATAATAGTTGTTGTAATTATGCAAAATGCAACTTAAATTAGTTGAATTAGTACTTCAATACTTTCCATTCACAAGTCTCTGTTTTAAAATTCAATTTTGTAGGTGCTCTAACAATCAAAACAATTCGTACGATAAGTGGTTTTAATTTACATTTTTTGACGTCACTAAGTTGAGATTTTCAAGGAAATGTTATTGAAATTCTTTGATAGCACTTGCATTTAAAAATCATTATTGCAATCTATTACAGTATAATCCTGCCACCGTCAGCTTTTTCATTACTTATCACCTAAAACACTATAAAAAATATAAGCTTCCTTTATTGTTATTGCTATTATTAACTTTGTTGCGTGCACTTAACATGCTTCCTCCTCCATCATTAACACCCCTTCGCTGTTTGACGTCATCACATGGACAGTCTATCATCTACTAGGCAATACGATTTTTCATGGGCATAATATATGCCATGATTTAAAAGGCAAATTGCAATCTGCTCATTTTAACACTCATTCTTCCTTATAAGTAAGCGTGATTGTCTGCATAGTGCAAGAAGGAAAATGCTACAACTGGTCAAGTGAAAGTAGTAAAATTTTATGAGTGGTTAGGCTCGGACCTTAGATAGTTCTCTGGGTATTTCTAACTCGAAGGGAAATGCGTCAGACTATATTTCAACTAAAGTGGAGATCTGCGAGTTCGATATTATAGAACTTATGAGCCTGGGCACCAATCCTAACGTAAAATAAAAATAAAATTTATCGTTCATCGTCGCTTGTATCAAGATTGCGTTGCATAGGGTCACACGTGTATTAAAGAAACCTAAGAGATATATCATTCGGGTTTTAATGGAAGATTCCCTGTTCTCTAATAAAACCAACTGAAAGTGCATTTCATTTGAGGAAATTGGTATCTGTAACCTTTTCTTTTCGTCACATATCTACCTTCGCAAATGCACTGAAATATCTTTTTAAGGATTTCAAGACTAACCATATTACATGTAGAACATTATCGATAAAGTAGCTTCTAAAACAATAACAGACCACTTTGAAAAACAATTAAATATCATTCCATTTGATAGAGCGTAAAACTTGAAATAAACGATTGTTTACTCTACTATTCTATCTAAAAGTGCTTCTACTTGAAATATATCTTATATCTTAATTTATATCCCGAAAGCTTGATAGATATATAGTTCATTTAGTGAAGCCCAATGTACTGTTATATAAATTTTTCTATCAATACTTGAAGCAACACATGTAACAAATAAATGCAACGTTTTGGCAAAATTTTTTTTTTCTCCAAAACTCTTTGACAACATTTTTTTTTTCTCCAAAACTCTTTGACAAAATTTCGTGTACGCAGTTTTCTCAGAAATTTCATCCTCAGGCTTCTTTTTTCCATTATAGTTGTTTCATAAAATGTACCATGTTTACTGAACCAGCCGGTGTATTTGCTTTTTTTTCCTGTTTATCTTCTACGAGGATTTTTCCTCTTTCACCATCTACAGTGTGTAAATGATGGTATCCATGGTCTAAATATCGCTATTGCCTCTGGAGAATTTGAAATGATGCTATCGCTTCATTCATTTTCACCCATCTTTCGCGTTCTTGCATGGTACATTTAAATTTTTCGAAATGCTGATGTTTACAAATAAGGCTTTTGAAAGACCAAAGGCCACTAGAAAGTATACTGCAAATATACGCAGAAATGCAATCCAATATGGAAATTGGCAGGATTACCACATCCAAATTTACATGCACTTTATTACAAAAAAAATACACCCGGGTGGAAAAAACATAATTGTCCCTTTATGGGCCATGTATGGGCCATATTTCGAAAATAATGGGGCATATGTGGGTCATGGTTGGTCAGATATATACCTTAGTTACCCATCCTTCAGCCATATTATAAATACAGTATATGGGCCATATAAGCTGCAATGGTCTACATATATGGCATATATTCTCCATCATTAAGGTATTATATGCTGACGATGTACTAACCATATGTTCGTATATATTGATGTGATATTTAAATCCATGTATGCATGGACAGATACAGTATATTTGCATGTACAAATAGCCTTGAAAACATGTGTAGCTATATACATGACCATGCAAGAAGGACATATGCGAACACATTTGGCCATACATGGCCATTCATAAAAATTCCTGACCTTTACAATTAATAAAGTTAAAAATTCAATTAAACCAATCTTTATTCCCTTCAATCTTTTGGTCTTTTTTCCCAGTTTTATTTTTTGAAAATTTTATTTATTTCATATAAAAATTATATAATGAATTTATAATTGTGGAGGGCCCCTTTGTGTCTGGCTACCAATATTTTTAGACCCAGTTCGCTACTGTATATGGCCATAAACATGTATGTACAGATGTGCCCAATTTCTGTTCTAGCCATACAGTACATAGAAAATACCATATATGATTTTTCCAACAAAGTAACCTTTAATTCCGTACAAGAACATGGCTAGAACACATGTTCCGAGTGTTCGGAGTTTGCACACGTTTTCACTGGATCCCCCTTTAGTGGAATAAAAATGTAATATTATTTGGTAATCAGAAACAAAGTATAATTTGTCTACTTATCACCGTGTGGCGTGACAAAATGCAATATACTCGACTTGGGATTCAAAGAGAGAACGTTTCAAAGGCCTACGTTTTGCTCTAAGATTGAGAGCTTTTAGGAAAGAGGATATCAGAAGACAGATAATTCTGAGACTCCGTGAGTGCACACACACGTGTGCAATATTAAGCCTAATGTAATATTGATGGCGCTGTCTGATGATGACAGCTACGATGACAAATAGAAACCCATGTTGACAAAAAAAGCTGGCAAGAAGTATGCATTCCGGCTTTTTGAACTTTGCAGGAAATCAAACTTATTTGCACGAAACCTCCTCTGCAATATACGAGCACATGAACTGTATATAAAACACATCTTGATGGTTACATTATATATCACCAGAAGGTAAAATTTGAGTTATCAACCATCCAGCCTGCCAACGTAAGCCATAGAACTCATCACACAAATCCCTGATGAATTAAGCAATTAATCTAGACGCTTTTCATTATAAAAATTGTAATATTAAAAAATATATTTAAGGTTTGAAATGGGGCATTAACGTTAGTATATCTATTTGTATATCTAAACAAATATGGCAAATGTAGAAGTTGCCGTGCGCCACCTAGAACTCAATGATTAAACAAGCATCAAATGTAATCTATGGATTTTAATATAAATGTGTTCAGAGAGGCTTAGTGCAATTCGTTTTAACTAAATTTGTCTAAATTATACGAATGCAGCTTTGAGTACATTTCATTTAATTCAACTTAGTATCCTACTGTCAGCATGAGAATGCAATTTAATCCATATATCCGAGATTAATGGAAGGTAAATTAAATGGAAAAAATTCAAGGATTTCAAGGCCTATTCCTTTAATTTTTCAAGGACCCATCCCACGACTAATTACCAGAATATTTCTCAAAAGTCTGACAAATTTCTCTACGAACATAGAAAATTGCAGACTTTTCCGAGGAGATAAAAAAATCAAGCACATTTCCCTACTTCCCAGATTTTCAAGGCTACTGAATACACTGAAATATCACCTTCAAGGACACCCACAATCATTCAATTGAATCAATCCTTGTGAGCTGTTGTATCTAAATAGACGTGACTGCCACTTCAATTCATCACAACTGCCATCGTGCCACAATGTGCACTTTAGACTTTTTAGGCGAGTTTCAGTGAACAGAAGACGAATATCGGAATTCATGAAGACATTTGTCTGTCTAGCGATGCACTGCATACCTATTCTAATATTTAAATGAAACTGCCCAAATGTCATTGAACAAACTCGTTACGAGAAACTGCTGTTTTAGGGATTTGAAGAGGCTAAACTAATTCTGTCTAGTATGGAATTCGAAAGTCCTTACGAGTGAAGAAATAAGATATTTATTGGGAAATCGTGAGTGGATTGAATGATGAAATTGGGAAAACTCAAATAGCCCGAGAATCTCTGCTTTGGCGTTATGAGATTTTGATGATAAACGAGATGCTAAATCACGTCCTGTTCCTAACTGGACATGGGTAACGATTTCAATTTACGACTGCTTGACCACCAGAATTAAATTTTTCGCTACACTATACAGCAATTTCAAAACCTATCAGGTCATTATTCATCCTCCCTGTCATGTTATCCAATGTCTCATAATATAGTTAGGAGATTCTAATTGGTATTCATCGCATGTTCACGATGATGATGATGATGGCGATTTGACAAGTATAACCCAATCTGTGCTAAAAAAACCCAGATTTCTTTAGACCAAATACCCAATTTATGCTTTTGACGCTCGCAACATACAGAACGAATGATATATTCTTACGGAAACTCATTGATCAAAAGGAGTGAAACTGATCCAAGCATTCGTTAAGATAAGAGTAAAATGTTCATAGAAATAAATACAAATTTAACTTTATACAAGCATTAAATGCATTTCATTTTCTTAGAAACACTAGAATTTACGCAAAATCCAGTTCAATTTAACTTATATCTAATGAAAAATCTGTTATCAACAGCAAATGCATTTTGACGAAATTGTGAGCGAAAGTTGAGTTTTTGAAGAAAAAAAAGCCTTAAAACAGAATATCTAGATCAATCCTGAAAGAAAACAAATGATATAATTTCAAGACACAATACTGTAATTGTAACATTTTCATAAAAGCATGTATGAGAAAAATGTATTTTACCTCAAGTTTATTTCGCTATACCGCTTGCAGTTGTTATTTCAAATTATGATTTACAATAACATGTTCATTATCGTTTTTGATATTTGCAATTAACGATTTTGTTAAACACTGAGAATTAATTCTTGAAAAAACAGCTCCAAGTGTAAGAAATACTAATATATTCATGTATTCAAACAGCAGATGAACTTGTATTTATTTTAATTTATAATGCAGGCATTGTATTTAATTTATATTCAAATTCAGTATGATTTTAAGGTAATTTTAAGTTCTTTGTATTAATATATTTTACTGAACATTATCTAAATTCTCATCCAAGATTTGTTCATAAACAATGAAAAAGCCTTTACACGACGCCATCTACGTAGTTGTTTAATTTTACGCTTGCAATTCATGTTCATTTGCATGCAATGGCGTCAAGTACGACATATCCCATTGTAAACCTTGATGAACATTCGTAATTTATTCACTACATTGCGAAGGGCTATAAAAGTCGCCTCAGAAACCCAAAATGACTTCGCAGAAATTTGCAACGCAGTCAAGTTTTCAATCTTCAGCACTACAATAACTTTGGCATTAAGTGTACTCGTAATTTCACTGAGAACAAAAATATAAAAACCACAACTTAATCACAGACAAGTTCAAGTAAAAAATGCCAATAAAAACGATAAGGTTGACACTTGCTTGAATTCTGTCATGCTTAATTGAATCTTTTGAAATCCGTGATATCTTTTTCATATGGATATTATGAAGGGCTTAGCGAAACCAGGTAACGTTAAAATGCCAATGTAATCAACTATAATTTATGAAATTATATACTATAGAAGAACCACCAAAATTTTGCATATTTCTGGAGACCAAGCATATAAATTAGAAACAAATGAATGCTATTGTAAATGAGAATCGCAATATGAATTTTCCAAAACTTTTTGATTTTGTTACATGAACGCCATTTTTATTAATGCATTAATGCCTATTTGTATTCATTTTTGCAATTTGATTGCCATTAAATCTATTGTATTTTGCATCATGCATAGTACAATTTAAGACAAATCTGAAAACTTACATTTAATTACAAAAAATTGCGAATGGTTTTTGGATATTCCCTTGAAATTTAAAAAAATAAATTGCCTTGTTTGTTTTAAGTGATTAATATTACACTTGGGCTCGGTTTCCTGTGGAATCTATACAATTCTAAAGAAATGAGTTATACACAATTTTGCTATAGTATCCAAAACCATCATTCCTCCAGGAAGAGAATATTGTGTAAACAGTATTAGAATATAGAATTAGCAAAAAATCGGGGATGAATTTCAAATGACATCACACGTATCTGAATAATAAGACATTGCCTTCAGGGTATTCCGCATGGATGATCCCATGCATCACTGAAAACAGATGAGAAACATGCAATGGATCTTAGTATCGACCACCTTGTCTTGACCATGAGTGCTGTCTATTGATATTCGAAAATCCTCGGATTATGCAAACGCAAGAGCATTATATCTATCGAGCATATACCTATGATGGTATCATCCCATATATTTGCCCGTCATCCAAAATACCATTTTGCCTATACAGCAGAAATCCAATATTATTATTCTTATCTTGAACGAATTGGCTTGAAAAATGCATGCAAAAACTGCTTACTCAGGAAGAGTCACATCTTCCCAAGACTCTTTTTTCTTTATATTTATTATAAATGTGCAAAAAAGTGAAAGAAAGTGGAAGTCGATCGAAGTAAGCTTGAGGCGTGATGGTAAGAAAAGGTGAAATGCCATAAACGTGTAGTCAACATGGCATTGAGGGCCGCCCACATTTGCCACACCATTACATATTTTAATAATGCATCGTTCAGGGAGTTCTGTTCATGGCTTCGAGAAACTCCAGTTTTTCTGAAGTGTTCCGGAGTTTAAACAAACTGTAATTTTCATAAAAAATGCATACATTGGAAACTGTGCTCTTTGTCTTGTTATCGAATTGGCTGCCAGCAAAGTAAAAGAAATGCAACATAATCGATACTTGGTTTTATGAACTCTTCACTTAAAAAAAATACCGTTGATGGGATTCCACCTTATTCGCATGCAAATATACCTAATGTTGTATTGTGCTTTCGTGGAATTTTGAATATCTCAAATAAAGCACATTTAAAAAAATTAAAAAAAATTATGTAAGCAATTCTTTTGCACAAAAATCTAAGGCTGCTTCAAAAAATGAGCATACTTAATGAAGTCACACAAAGAATCCTTGGAAATATTTGACGTAACTAAAAAGGGTGTTGATCCCTTGTATTGCTTGTAATGAATTGTAGTTAAATAAACTTTCTAATAAGCAAGCTAGGTCAAACATGTACAGTAGAAAGATGTCAGATCACAATATAACTTTTTAATATAAAGCCAACCGTTTATCTTTAAAATTATCATCAACAATACAAAGATGAAAATGGAGATTAAGGTTTATAAATAAATGTTAAATAATTTATAAATGAGCTAAAAAAATTGAATTGTTACATCAATATTAGATCAGATATTCTATCTAGCATGGTAAGTTGTTGTAAAGAATCTTAATTTTAAATAACTGTGTCATGGTTCCAATCGTTAGCTCCTATATTGTCTTATAATTGTAAAGGAGAAGACTTATGCATCACATTATGTTGCGTTCTTATAATTGTGCAAGACTGTAGTCAATATCGTATAACACAGGCTGCATATTTGTAATGAAATGTTATAGCATGACATAGAAATTAAATGAAAGTATTAAGTCAGCGAAATGGCATGCAATCTTATAGCTCCACTTAACATAAGGAGAGTTAATTATGGCGAATGTCTGCTATATGAAATGAACATCTGCCCAAGATTCGATGGATATTCTTTTTTAGAATATTTGAGTCAAAATAGCCAAAACCACGATTTACAAAAACTTTAATCAAGAATATTTTCAATAATTGGTCGCATTATGGGAAAAATTGCATTCTGATAATCTGTGCTCAAATATCAGCTAATCTTCATGTTGTGTGCTCTACTTTATTTAACTTTGCATAAACAGCCTAAGGAGGTTAATTTCTTGAATGAACCTGATTGGATGAAAAACGTAATTAAACGCACATCTAATAAACATGGTAATACGGATAATATTGATTTAAGCTAATAAGAACCTCAATGCGTTTTTAAATTACATTTCATTTTGTTTGTTTCATTTAGAAAAAAATACGCAAAAATGATAGATTTAGATCAATATAATCCTAGACATTGGAGCGTATGAAAAACGTTAATGCTGTTTTTATTATCTGCAACCAAAAAAATTAGCCGGATCATATAGTAAGTGTTGCGTCAATTTAATCTGCAAAGATACTTGGAATGATAGGTAAAATTTTCAAGTCATCATTTAAGCATAAACATGTCCAAACGAAACTGGACATGAAGTTTACTTAGGTCACAGAGACAGCATATGGCATGATGCCTGGGTTACATCTTTATACATTTAAGTAGAAAGTTTCTTTTTTTCATTTAGGACATTTAATTGCTCTAGAACGATCTGAGACTGCAAACAGTTTTCTAATAAAACCTACTATTTCGAAGCACTAAAAAAAGTAACTCCCTTTTCGTGTCCAAAGGATAATAGACTAGTGCAGGTCACTGTGCTTATGGTCACGTGATGTCTTTTCGCCAGTCGCTATTACTTTTGCAGTCAATTATTTTTCCTTGTTGAGATAGTGGTTGGATTCAAGAAAATGCTGCGTCAATGAAATTTGAGAAACCAAAACATTAAAACCCAACAATCATGGAAATAGCATAAATTGTGCTATTAAAATTGATTATAGAACACGTATTCATGGATCTGCTATTAGTATTTATGTTAAGATGTTAATTTTAAAGAAAACTCAATAAATCTTAGGAAACATGAGATGGTTTTGATACATACAAAACTTTCGTTCGAGTATCTTGTACATCTTATAGTTGTAAACGCTGCCTTGTCTGTAAGTTGGTCACAGTTAATGTTCTCTTATTATAGGGATTCAATATAAATCCCCTAGCTTTAAAGTTTTTTTCGATGTTAGAGACCTTGCAGTATTCGTTTCTGAAAATCTAGAAATACGCTATTACATGGAAAGATCGTCATCGACATTGCCACCATTTACTTCAACCTCATTGCAGTCGCTAAATGCAGTTTGATTGCTTTCTGGTGGTAAAAGCGACTAGAGTCGGAGAAAGGGTTCAATTAAAAGCCTTACAAGTGCCTTTAGTATTTCGGTAAGTACAACATTCTTGTTCAGCTCACACTATATAGACAGAAGAAAAATATCGCATACGACCTATTCGAGGACATACAGTATACTGACTTCATACATAATTAACGACGCTGTTACATTTACAAAGAATTCAAGATTTACACAAAGTCTTTCAAAATCATTCCAGTTTTTTTAGTATTGTGAAAGATGTATTTTAGAAATGTATATCCAATAATACAATTTACCTTTTTGCAACAAAATTCAACATTAATAACCGTAAATAGTGGATACTTTGGGGTAGTTTTTGGAGTTTGTTTTTGGAATTATGGAAAAGTGTTCTATAATTACGACCCGAAATTGACAGATCAAATAGAATCAACCCTCTTCTTTTCGAATAAAACAACATTTTAACTTTCTGATTAACAGATTCAGGGATATTCCCATCCATTTCTGGGGTAACTTTTGGAGTTAAATACCAAGAAAATACAGAATAAAATTATAAAAATTGTAGACTTGAAAACTTAAGACATTCCAATTTGGCAAACAATGACTGGCCTAAAGTTACTCCCACTGTTCCAAAGTATCCACATTTTAAGGTGCTGTGAATTTTTCTTTAAATACATTTGTAAGTAACATCGTCGTTATTCTCAACAAAAGAGAATTTGTTTTGAAAAACTTGCTTTGGGGAAAGTTAGTTTAACATTTAACCGAAGACAAAATAATTAACCTTTGGTGAACCCATTCATGTCTACCAGAAATGTCATCACAAATGGTTCAGTTGTTTATGTAGCCATGTGTTGCTGCTCTCATTCAGCAAAGCAAAAATAAATGCTACCATGGTAACTCTTCTTATAGTACACAATGCACAACGTTGAGACTACATACAACGTATAATATATTTGTACAATAAATTAGGCTAGAGCTAGTCTATCTTTTTAATTACGGAAGGACAATTTGGCGGAGTACGCTGTATTAGATATAAATTCTCTACAAATGTTGTCTCCTTCGCCTTGTAGCGGAATCGCGCCATATACGGAAGGATGTTTTACGGCCATTGCCCTCCTATATGCTTTTCTAAAGATGGCCATTTACGACAGACACGAATTACGGAGATAAGTGGATTGAGTTTCCAAAATTTATTTATCAGCCAATTTGTTTAGGCATGTCATAAGATGATTTTTATGAAAGTTTGAGGAAGAGCTTCATATGTCAACAGTTTTTCTTCCAATCATGATGCTGATATGGATAAAAAAGTGTGGTGACCTATTTCCTCGACAAATCCAACAGGCATCACAAAATTAAGAATGGGTCCTAAATTCAATCATTGGCAATAACGGATATGGCCGGTATAATAAGCGTTACGATTTCCGAGATAAATTACGCCATCATAAGACCGTTTCTTTATTTAATCGGTAACAGCTAACGTTTAGTTGACGTTTTTATGACAATGCTCGTTGAGGTTAAGCAATAAATTCGTCTACTTTTTTGGGGCTATACAACAGTCTCAAAAATAGGTACTGATAAGGTTTTTTAAATACATCAGATACAGGTCGTAATATTCCGTAATGGGATATGGCAGTGGCGATACTGCAAAAATGGTGTCATATAATATTGGTTAATGATCAAAATAACTCATTTTGAGCTATCGTTTTGATACACAGTCTTGTTATGTAGGATCCATCATATTTAACGTGGTTTACAGATTTTCATGATCGGTTATTGATTATATCTAACGGTATCCAATGTCAGCACTATACTTTACAAATATGATATCATTTATAGTTATAACCCAGATACAGCGAGTTAATCTAGTATACGCAGTGTTTCTCAACCTTTTTCAACTAAAGAAGGTCTGAAATTGTCGCGGCACATTCTATATGTGGCTAGACCAAAAATTGGACATGGGCCGGACTTTTATGGCCGTTTAAGCTCATTTTATGAGCATATACTCAGGCATACTCTATGTTTGTGCTGTATACGTTTAGCATACCTCGCCTATATATATGATACTTGAATTTTAATAACAATCCATGTATGACTAATCAAAAGCTTGATTTGGTCATTACATGGCTGTATACGTCCTATCAATGGATAATACGATGCACAATTGACTATTTTATGGTCATTTAATGGAAAAATGCGGTGCGTGATTGACTATTCAGTGGTTAAATATGAGTTATGGGACATACAAGTCTATACACAACTTGTATAGGTTAAACTAGGATAAAATCACTTTTAGATAAAAATGTCTCTACCCTATTCCAAACTCCGCGGCACACTTTGAGACCTTTGATCTAACGGATCAGACCATGTAAAGTTGTGGGAGATGTGCTAAATTAACGTAGCACACGCAACTTCAATGAAGGTCTTCTTTAATCCTTCTATAATCAGAAATCTGTTGGGAACGTCTTTGCTAGTTCTATCTTCTAAGATGAAAACATAATGAAGGAAGTAACAGGACCTAATGCATATCCCCAAGCCCTGTTGTCCGTGTGGGCTATAATGGACAGTCTGAATGACCGTACTAATTTCGCCTCCCCAAGGCCATCGGATTGTATCAGCAACCATTAGGCATCAAAGTGGAAACTTGTTTTATCTACGTCTCCAAAATGGATCAACAGAATCTTTAGACGACTCGTAATAATAGGAATTGATGCGGTTATCGCAAGGGGAATATCGAGAAAAGATTGCACGAAGACATCCTTACGAGCGGATATTACACTGATGGTTACATCCGGTATGCAAATGAGCTACAGCAGTTGCGTCACAGACTGGGATGTCATCCAACTTTCAGAATAGGGATTTCTTTGGGCATGCTGCCCATATGTTGGCTGTAACGACATAATTAATGGAGGATACTTTGAACTAAGGTAATCTCCCCTTTTCCACGGGTCATTTGCACTGGGAAGCACAAGCTCGAACAAAACCTCAACTATAGAAAGTTAGGATTCCGAACATCAATATTTAGCAACCATTTGTCACGCTCGGCAACTTTACGCAAGGAATCATTCGTGAAGTATAGAGCATTTGTAACATTTGTTGAAGCGTGTTTTGCAGTCATTTAATTCCAATGTATGCAGGTCTAACAATTTATAAGAGAAACTGAAAGAAAGTAGATATTGATTGCAAATGGTTCAATTCGTAAAATAAATGGATGCACTATATAAACTTGCCAGAATGTGTTTTTTGTATACAAACGAGCACGTTTTATCAACGACTATGAATCCATTTAAAGATTGCCTGTTCACGTGAACTGTTGGTGATATATGTCTATGTCTTGAATATGGATGTACTTTTTATTGCTATCACGTGATAGATTACCGCGTTGCACTATCTATCTATGAATATCTATGAATTAATCCTGTATTATCTATTTTATGTAACACCAATGGGGAGATTTTATTTAAAATTATTGAAAACTTAGGTTCATTTATGCAGCTTGGTTAGCAGACAGAACTCACGTTTTTGGTTATAATATCGTAATTATCACTTTGATTTTCAAGGTCTGTTAAACACGTGATGTAAACTTCAAGAATCTTCAAATTGCACACAAGTTTGCTTTCATATCAGCATTTACAATGAAATCAATGTCATAAACTGCTCCTGTACTTGAAATGTTTATCGGTTGACAGCCTACTTGTAATTGTCGAAAATGACATCTAATTCTAGATAAATGGCGTAAATTCTTCCTCCGTTAACAAATCACGTAATTGTTGGTGAATTTCATCGGATTTATTTAATTACGAACCAACCAAGCGAGCTGGTGGCTAATTTCGTCAGTATGGTTTTTACCCGAGTGTTCACGTCTAAGTTTAGATTTTTATTTATTGGAGAGCGAAAGATTTCTACAATCACCAAACTGGATTAAATAATAATGAATTCTCCCTCAGGTGGGATTGACTTTCCAACTGAAAATATTTCAAAGTCCGATTTGATTTCACGTAATCTAGTTCTCTTGTCTATCGATTAAGAGTAACACGAGTGTTTTTACCCTCATCGCTCCCCTTAACAACCCCATATATGTACGTATACTGCTGGACTTTTATTTGTTATGATCCAACACATCATTCGATCAAAAGCTCGTTTTTCGTGAAATTCCTTCACGATCTTGAGATTCCAAGAAGCTGTTTTTAGATGTTTTTCTGGGTTGGAAAGTTGAACCTTTCCGTTTTGCCTACTAGGTCAACAAACATGACAGTATAAGAGCTAAAACCTACACGTTTAGGCGAATCATTTTCAAATAGGCATCCGTTGAAGTGCAGAGAAGATGGTTTCTCGCGCTATTTCTCGTCAATCACCAGGTTTCAAGAATTCTGTATTTCGGTATTTATTTTGGCGATTTACTTTCCCGTTAGCTCAACATATATAACAATATACACACTTATATTCAGATCATTATCATGTTAGCATCGTTGTAGAGTGCCTTGAGATCATCACTTATGGACTATCCCATTGGCAAGCACTGTGGGGCACTGCTATGTATGTCTTTGATTTTTCACTTTAAATCCCCAACTGCCCTTAGCAACAGAACGAGTTGGCGTGTCACTGTTAACTACCCTAATTAGTCTTCATTTGGTGGCAAATCCTTTGAAGCTCGAGATGTCCTCTACGTGAGTCGAAGCTTTAACCCTCAAGAACGTGATCGTTTTAATAATCAGCGCTGAAATGCCGCATTAAATAACGTTATCGATTTCTGGACAGTGATTACGGCTAACTTTGGTTGAATTCTTGAAAGAAAAAAAAAGTTAAATGCCAAATAGACCAATGTTGAGTTTGTGGAACGTCATGTTGCGCTCAGTACAAAAAGTGTCTAAAAGTCAATAAAAATACCACATCAAATTCAGTTGGAATTACGTTAACAACGTCAAGATGTCACAAATGACCTAATTAACACCACAAAGTACAATATTACATCAAGCACAAACTTAAATAATTATCCTACCCTTCCCCCACATCCAATTGATGATCCAGACAAATTCCCATCCTATATATTCTAGAAATTGGACACATTTGGACATATGTTCATAAGTTCATGTATATCCATACGTGCTTGCATGTCTTTGCAGGCATGCATGTGTAGCCATATACATGTATATATGTATAAATACACAAGTACTATACATGGGGGGTTAATTGAATCCCTCTTAGTAAACTTCATACCAATTGCATATATAGTAAATTTCTATCATCAACATGCATATTTCTTCATTGTTAAAAACAAACAACTGGATTGTCAATGCTTTCTACATATATTTGCAGTAATGCAAAGTCACATGTACGTATACAAGCATACAATTCTTGCTACAAATAACGGGATAAATTGATGATATATTCAGAAATCCATCTATTTATACAACACATAATGCTGTAGATCATCAAAGATTTTGAATGAAAGTGCAGACGCATTCATGCACTGCATATTGACAGTATATACTGTCACACTACTTGTCAAATCAATTTACATTGTATTCGCCAGGCATTGAAAAACAGAATAAAAAGCAATTGTGTTCGTTTATCTGTCCATTGTTACGTTTTTATAGAGATCGTTTTGCGTTTATTTGCATTTAATTATTGAGAGTTGATGCATGCTTTGAAGATGCCAACTTTATTTTTATTATTTTTAGGGGCTTGTTAGTGTGCCATTGTAGTTAAGCTAATGCAATTTACTGGTGGCACTTATTTTTAAAGTAGTACCAAATGAAACAGGGAACCGTTGTTTGCAACATCATTAAACTGCCGAAACCTAAATGCGTTGCTTCACTCTTGTTTACTTGCAGCTGTTTGAAACGTACTTACAATTCGTCGGAATAGCCATCACAAATGCTCAGATCTTCGAGACATCCCGAAGGGAATACGACAGAAACAGGGTAAGCCTCTTAAAAATGGGTCTTTGTTTCATCCTGCCTTTACACGCTCGCTTGTATATTCTATTAGAAGTACCCACATTGCAAATGGAAAGATAATGAATTACCTATCGAGCCACACACATAACTTCCCATGTTGGGCACGTTTCCTACAAGAAGCATACCAGAACTAGCCTTTCGTATATTATTTACTAATGGAAAAATATATATACTTTGATTAATGTGTCATAAGATATATGTTGGATATGTACGTCAAAATATATAATAACAAAATGAGAACTGATGGATTTATGAAATGTTTTATAACAATCCTGGTTAGGACAAAACTGCATAAATATATATCATGTCGATGATTGATATACACAACATTAATTCATGATCCTCATACTTAAATTGTAACACTTGTTAATCATAAATTTCAATATATACAGTACTTAGATTTAAGGAATCTTCACCAATTCCTTAAAACAAGTTACCCGAAAATAAAATCGAAACATGTATTTTTGTTCACACAAATCTTGTAAACTACGCATGTTGTCACAGGGGTAAAATGCAAGTTTCTAAACATGTATTCCTATATTGGACCCAAGCAATGTTTATCTCTGGGAGGGAGTTCATTTTACCTCGTCTTATCTAGGAAATACAAATTACGTCATAGCCTTACAATTATTCAAAAGCATGGGGAAAAAAATCGCTAATGCACTCGCACACACATATGCCCCACATATACTAATAAAATATTAAGACTCCAGTGCCAAAGCCCTGTGGAAGCTGATAAGACATTAGAAATCCGACCTAAGTGAGAAAAAACCAAGACAAAAGAGGGTTTCAGAAGAATGTAGGTGAAACCTGTAGGCCTATACAATTACTTAATTCAGACATAGGCCAGCACCACAATCTTAAAGGCTTATCTACCAGATTTTCGACCGATTTTAAGTACAGAAATCTTATCGATTAATGTAATTGCTGTGTTGCAAAGTAGGCTTAAGAACTTCTTTAGTCCACGGTTTAAGCTTCCTTGAAAATTGCGCCCCTTATACTGACGTGAGCAGGCAATCACTCATTGCAGTAAAGTCATCAGTGATTGCCTATATGTTAGGGGCACTATATAAAATTAAATTGTAAATAATTAAAGAGCACTTAAGTAATTCTTTAGTTAAAGCTTATTGAAATTCACGAAATTATCATTCCCGATAATGCAGTGGAGATGATTTAATCAACTTTCAGATTGATGAATTATTGATCCGTCATTTTCATTTCGGATGTATATTTTAAAAACGTTGCCAATCTTGTAATGCCGGAGTTTATCAGTCAAAATTATAATAAAAACATGGAAAGTTTATTAAAAAGATGTATTCCAATATACAATGAAATATTAAAGAAACCGGTATAATTCTGCATACAACAAATAAATTTATTGGTAATAAAACGATGAAAATATCGATTGTATACAAATTTGTCTGGTTTCTTACATTTTTTTGCAGCATACTTCTTTGTTATGAAAAGTAAATTAAATGTCAAACCCACAAGAAAGAAAAACTTACTAAAATCAGTGAATTCATTTATAAAATAAAAGTCAGTTTGATGTTTTTTTTATTACATTTTCATATCCAAATTGCATGGAAGTCTGGTACTGAATTTTAAATATGACATAAAGGAAGAAATAAAATTAAAACAATGATTATGGGTTTATATTTAATTTAAAGATTTTATAAGTTGTATTCCCGGTTTTCTGAAATATTTTTCTTTCAAATTGTATACCCAATTTTTGGATACCACGTAAGTTTTAGGGAATAGCAAGATGATATCTTCAATAAATCAAAACAAAACTCAATAGTTATAGTCTGCACTGAGTAAATAAATGTGCTGTTTGTTTATCGAATTTTCGTCATATTTATTGTGTACACCTATGTTTATACAATCCCTGCGTTCACACCGTTTATT
This sequence comes from Ophyiulus pilosus, assembly GCA_033995625.1. NCBI lineage: Eukaryota > Metazoa > Arthropoda > Diplopoda > Julida > Julidae > Ophyiulus > Ophyiulus pilosus. Next base: position 16,562 of record JAUJYV010000009.1, on the reverse strand, counting down.
CTTCAATACCAGGGTAAAATCTATCGTTGCTTATTTTCCTTATAGTAAATATACATTTGGGCACCAGAAAAATACCCAAAATACGATTTCCCATTACATTTTTGAAATAAATATTATCAACATAACAGAAATACAACTGCAATAACCCCATATTTGTAAAAACACATCCCAATGCAGCATTTTCTGTACATACATTTTTAAAACTTAAGCTTAAACTTTCCTTGGCTCATAATTCGATACTGATTATAGACATACGACTAAAATAGAAATTGATTTTCACATAAATGCATCAACATTTTTTTTAAAATCAGGTAATAAAAGTAGATCCACAAATGCGATACATGAGAAAGAAATAGAAAACTCCAGCTGTCAAAGAAATGTGTGCAGGAATTAATTTGCAACCGCCATTCCAGTGCTCATTTAATGCTCTTTTAACGCTTGCCTTAATGTATAAAGTAATCCATCACGCATTAAAATATGCGAAAAGAATGAGTTTACTTTGCACTTATGATGCATTTATCATTAAATCTCATATTTTCACCTTCCTTTTCCATCTAGAGTCTATTGGAAGTGGTTCATGACCTTTTCGAAGAGCAAACCTCCCTTGAAAAGGTGGTCCTAAAAATAATGCAACGTGCTCAAAGACTGCTCAAATGTGAACGTTCGGCCGTACTACTACTACAGGAAAATTCAGAGGTAAGCTTTTTGTTTGATTCACTGCGTCACACTGTACTCGAAAGGTTTATAGTTGGACACTAGAAAGTGACTTTGGGTGACAAATACCATGGGAATGTTACACACAATGATCCAGACCCTAGTTCAGGAATGTGCTGACAACGCAGGGATCAGATTAACCACAAGAATGTTAGTGTTGGACGAAAATCCGAGAAAATTCATACATTTAGAGAAAACTAAAATAGTTCAGATGGAATGTCAGAGACCAAAAGCTCGTATAAATTCAGTCCTAAACTATTACTGGTAATTGTTCATTTCTGCAAGCTTAATAAACAATTGCTCTACTGGCCTGTCTAAAATGCTTTCCGGTATTGCCTAGAATGCTTAAGCTGGAGCTCGAAATAGCAAAAATTGTCAAAGACGGCCATAACTCAACAACAAAACTTCTGGGACACTTTTGTGGGCTATTGCAGATTTATGTGGACCATATTTCCGATATAGTTCATCAACTATCTATCTTAACCATTGGCGAAATATGATCCGTAGATAGCTAGCTATGGCAAGGCAAGGCCTTATACATAGTCCACACATGGCAATATACAGCCCATAAATGCCCATATACGTCTTTTCCATCCGGGAAGGCCAGCAGTATTTGAGTGCATACCAAGATATATACCATGCTTAGTTCAGACGTGGCATATCTTTAATCAAATCTTATCCAGATATGATGACTTTTATATGCATCTAAATCAAAAAGACGAGAGCGAATGCATAATGAATAAACTCACAAAATGTTTCATCATTCCATTAACGCATTTTTCAAAAACTTAATTATCCTTATATACCGGTTCAACTCCTCCTGGTGGTACATATGAACTTTTAGTATGCCAACTCCGTCTAAGGGCGCTGCCTGATGCCCATCTGTAGCTCACTTGAAAATCTGCTAAAGGTCAAAGGATGCTGCCTGATGCACATTTGCGGCTCACGTCAAAACCTGCTAAAGGTCAAATACCACCACAAAGTAGTGCTGAAAAATAATAAGGCAAACTGCATTGAAATTCAGTAGCCTCACTCTGTATTGCAAATGCCAATTTAGGCAATACTTCAAATACGCTCCACTTGTCCAATTTATGTTTTTGCTCTTAATGATTGATTAACGTTATCTTCTGGTCACCTCCGACAGCTGTAACGGATTTACAGGAAATAAGAGGATCAAGTCAAGTTAGTGCTGTCATTTCCCCTTGATCTTATTTCCTTCGAAACTGACATTTTAGAGGTAACGAGAAAGGGTTCTGATTGATAGCTTTCAGAAGCAAATATCGAAAATCTAGTTATAAATAGTCAGTGCTGGTCATTGGTCTGTCCTGCCACCTGGAATTATTTATTAGAATAGACAACGCCCTAAAGCACACACGCAAACTCTAGTTTGTGAAATGTCCCAGATGCATAATCATACGACCCAAATTTAAAGTCAGTTGCTAGATATGCCATTTGCTGGCACAATACATGGTTCAAATAAAGTGGAAATAATGCAACAAAGGTTGACCTGCATTGTGTCTTTCATCCGCTCGTCAACTGTGGTATAATTTCAATAATATGCTAATCTGAAGACAACTCGTGCATGATTTAATGATGCACGAGTTGTCTGTCTTTCAAACAACTGGAATAAATACCAATGATAAATTCGACCCTAGGTTCTTTTTTTTCCACAACTGAAAATCGTTTTGCAAAGCCTTTTTCAAAGAAACAGTTTAATACTTGATATGACAGGCTGCATCTGCAGTGTCTTCCAGGAAACATTGCATGTTCCATGAAGCAAGAGGATGGAAGAATTTAAACAGTTCCTAGTAATTCCGATGTTATCAAATTATCGAAATTTACAGTGTTCACCTTTGAGACTATAGTTTCAATTAATAATAAATGAACATCCCAATTCACATTAAAATATCATTGATTATCAATTCTACACGTACGAAAACGGTTGCTAGCGTTGTTATTACTTTGTTGTGTAGTAAAGTTTAACGATAAGCAAGCACCAAGTATCGATTGTTAATTCTAGCCTGAGAATGCAACTATTTAACAGAATATCATACTGCAATAAATATGAGAAAATCGTTGCTGATTAATATTTCCTCCATAAATAAGTGCGATAAAATTCATAAAAAAGCAAATGTAAGACATCCCGTTGGGAAAAAGTAATTACAGCCCAGATACGCAGCCACTATATCAGAAAATCAGCATTCATCTATGACCCATCCTTATAAAACTATAGCAATTTCACTCTTCTATGATGCACCATAAGGCTTTCACACGTAGAGTTTAATTATTAATATTTTGTAAGTTTTTTTCTGCCTAGATCCACTCATTATGTAACTGAAATTCCAAAATATGTGTAATTCAGGGTGGAAAATCATAATGGCCATGTACGGACATGTATCGCTTTTTCTATAAATGGCAAGACCAAAAATTGGACATTATGACTATTTAAATGAACGCATGACCACATACGTGAAAATATGTCCCATTTATCGCCAGATGGGTTTGCACATGGCTTAATAAAATGCTTCACACATTGTTCTATATATTGCTCACATACATATATGGCACTTACAAAACAACATTATAGACTACAATTGCAAATTGTGTATCTTGTAATTGTAGTCTATAATGTTGTTTTGTATATTTTCGGACAAAAAAAAAGTAAATTTCAAATATTCAAGTTGAGTTCATGAACCTTCGCAAGAGGCCATATCACAACAACATGGAAATTCCTTATGCTAATTTACATTAGGTCGGATATACACTTACGGAATTTCACATCGGAATTGCAGTTTAATCTCCATCCATCCATTATTCATTGTTCTTTACAACCGAAACCGTGGCATTAAATGGAAGCAAAACACTCCAATTAAAATCATTAGTAACTAATTGCGTACTGAATACAGTGTTAGGAATTTTAATTCTGTGTCGAATTACGAACCTCAGTGCTGTCAGACGGGTGCAAAACACTTTCTTGACATGTCTGGTAATACAATAGCCCACCGCCATTCGCATTATTAAATAGTACTCCCAAGACACATGTCATAAATCGTCCAGGTTAATGGCCTATATTTAGTTTGAATTACTTCTGGCATACCATTACATTTGAGATTAGAAATCCAATATAAAAAATAGAGAATAAAAATATGGGAAATATGTATTCAAATATGGTAAAAAAATGAATATGTAAAAGAGAACGGAAATGGCCAGATGAAAGGATGACGCAAAAATTAATAATGAAATTAACAATGCCTGCAGATAACTAAGCCTGGTAGATTTCAGTGAACTGGAAAAAGCCATCCTCGTAAATATCCTTCCAGCATTTCCTTAAATGAATGACGTCAAACTGCGTTGCATTTAATGCATGTAATTCGATATACACAGAAATTTTTTATATCTTACAAGGCTTAGGTCAATGGCCTCCGAATTTGTCAAAATCGATGGGCATGTTTGGAATAGACGTCAGGCTTTTCATATTCAACTTGCCATTGCATTTGTTAGACGAAAAAGCACAGAAGGTGAAGAAGCGAAATTTCATCGTAGATTAAGCCAATAACAATCCAGGAGGCGTTTACAAAGGTCCAACAAAGTGTATATAAGCCAACATCTATCTGCAATAATCCACCTTGTCTGATCTTAAGTAGGTTTTTCGTGAAACGCCATGACAATGTACACTAATAACGTGTAAACATAACGAAAATATAACGAATAACACGACGATGTTTGGTCCTGATATACTTTTACACTAGTCTATAACTAATAATCTAGTTCTCTATCTATATAATATCCATCAACATACATTGTGATAGTTGTAAAGGTATAGTTACGCTAATATATTGTGTGTCTCGCACAGAAATATCCCAGACAATGGTCTGATAATATGTTCATGCCCCATGCACACAACATAGCCATGGTAAAAACATGGCTATGAAGGGTTATAATAGTCACATCTAATACGTATTAAAGCAAATTATCACATTAAAGATGGCGTATAAAGTGATGACGTCAAAGCCTGTGTCTGAACGTCTAGCTGCAAACATTGAGATTCAGGATAATAGTACAATTTCATTGTTAAAGGCTATTGTAACAATAGTTTCTAAGCATGCTTAGTACATGTTGACATGCAAAAAAATTGAATTTAATCTATGCAAATGATGCTGTAAAACTACAAAATGATAACTTTACACTACTATGTCGTTAATGTATATTGCTATTAGAGAGATTGAGCCAGCCAACGTCTTAACGTTAACTTTAACGTTAGAGGTGGGGAGGGAGGAGCCACGGACTGAGCTACCCAATGAACTAACTGAACGTCATGCGTGCGCATGCGTGGTTCTTCCCTTTTCGCCTCTAACGTTAAGGCGTTCGCTGGCTCAAATCTATATTCTGTTGTTAATGATATCCTGATTATACAAATTTGACAAACTTATCCAGAATAGGAATATTACAGGCTTATAACGTTATTTTGCATATAAATTTGGATTAATAACCCCATGTTTCTGTAAGGTCAGCTTTTTCTGCGTGACAAGCAAAGAAAACTTGTTTCATTGTTTGAATGATTGAAAGTTATATCTTCAGCGATTTCAAGCTCGCATTGTCAGCAAGACTTCTTTTTCCAATTTCGTTTCCTATATTTTGAGTTGAGCAGGCTTCAATGCGGTATTATAAATCCTTTTAATTTTAATGAACATGGTATTATGCCAACGTTAATGGAAGTTGAAGTTTGTAAAAGATATATTCCCTGTTCGCTATAACGATAACGTGGAGAATTTGTTTTCTTGAAACATCTGACATTGAATCGAGAAAAAAAAAATAAGACGAGTTTATTGTGGCTGTCTAACAAATTGAATTCAGATTAGTTGCTTTTTGAAGAAAGATCAATATTTTATTGTTTTGATATTCGAATAGCTAAAGATGTTAGAATTATTTCTTTTAGACGATATATAAACTCAAGTTGTTTACAAAGCAAACCCATCGTAAGAAAGACGTTTGATCTGTCATACGAATACAATTATGTGATGCAGCAGTTCTCATGTAATATTTAGAAACAAAGAAATATAAACTTAAAATAAGAAAGATTGGCATTGCATTCAGAAAAAAAATGAAACCTCAATAAATAATTCACGGATTCTGAATGTATCGGTTTTGTTTTGCAGGACTTCAAATTCGTGAAAATTTTCGAGTTGACATCCCAAAGTGAAAATAATGGCCCTCAGAACCGTGAAAGGTAAGTACCCATTCAAACTCAGCTTGAATAAAGTTTATTAAAAATTACTTGATCAATCATGAATGTGTATATGATCATACCGCATGAATCAATATATATAGTATTTAATAAATATCGCTATAATATCTAATATTTGCGTTCTTCAATGTACATTAATAATACGCGTACAATCATCAATGCCCCTAGAAGCAAAGCAGCTAAAGCACTATAGTCAAACTCACTTCAATTTAAAACATTACGAATTATATGAACAACCCCTTGCCATTTTATAAATTAACTACATGCACCTGCTCTTTCTTTACGAAAATGTGAGATGAAATATCGATTTGAGTCTTTCTGGAAAAAAAGTAAATTAGAGGTTGGTAATTTCCAGTTAAACTAGAACCGCTGAGTATATCTCAATCGTCAACTATCTCATTTTCGAAATTAAACTTCATTTATAAGCAAATATTTGATGACAGAAGTAATTTTTGTGCGCTGAGCGTTATTACATTTGCATAATGCATGGCTTGGAAATTATTTCCTTTAAAATTTGGTTAAACTTGGTTAGGAAATATACTCATAATTTTCTCCTATGTATACGTGCTACAAATAGAGTGGAAAACGTGAATAGTAGGATAGGGAAATCGCTTGTCTTATGTAAATTACATAACAAAGAGTTAATGAACAATGGTAAAATATAACTTAGTTAAATACATTATTAATACAATAGCATGTATAAATTAAGTTAATCATAAAAGAAGAAAGTTTTTCGTTTTGTAATTTTCTGAATGTCAAAATTGTATGAGACTATAAATTCCATCACTTCTCATATTTTGCAGTACTAGCTGTATATTACATAGTCTTCAAACATGTATAGTCATAAATATATGGACCATATTTAACATTTACAAATTTATTTAATTCCATAAATAAACTGATGATCAAAGAAACGTCCACATCCATCTTTAAAAGTTATTTCCAGTCGCCTATATCATTCTTGATAATTTATTGGAAGATTCCATATCATTGACGTCACGCATGTCCGATATATATTAAAATGAAATAGCAGTACCGAAAAATAAAGTATTCTGAACTTCTTTCTAATAACTAGATTTAAAATTCCACTCCATGATATGGTTGACATACGAGCCCAGCAGTTTGTTATCCAAGCATATCAGCAAAATTTAATATCGCGCATAAATATTTGTGGTTTTTGATAACATTTTCCGTTGCGAGAAAATCTTTCGGCATATTTTCAAAAGAATATTTAAATAAAGTCAACCAATAAAATGCGTCATGAAGGAATCCTTTATTTACTAATATCATATCTAAGCCTGGGCAAGCGTGCAGTGATTGCCTACGCTTAGGGGCAGAATTCTTCAAATAGACAAAGCTAAAACTTTTCAGTCCATAGTTACTCCAACCAGGGTGATTAAAGAGTTTTCGCATGCCAACGTCTTTATACATACCTTAACTTTAATGGCGGGAAGGGAAGAACCACGCATGCGCACTCATGATGTTCAGTTACTTCAATGCGTAGTTCAATGCGTGACTCCTCCCTTCCTGCCATTAAAGTTAAGGTATGTTATGTATAGTACAGACTCGCTCAAAATGAATTTACTTGTTTTATACTGGTGTTTCATCTGCATACGGAAGATGGAATTTCGTTATCAGATCCAGAAACAATTATCATATGCGAGGATCTGGATAGCATTTTCAAAATCAAGTGGTTTTATAATCAGCATTTGAAGAAACAACGATTCAAATCGATATGATTTCCTGTTTTCTCATGTCGAGAACTAAATATGCTAATTTCTAAGAATAAAAAACTAATTTGGCACGCATTATATGCTTTTCCGCTTTATGTAGTATTTATTTATTTTTGTAAAGTTCAAGTACTCGTAGGTTTACGATGATAGATATCGGAATCTGTCAAGTATTAATCATTTCCAGCAAGCCGATGCTTGCATGAGTTAATCATTATTCTTATTCTTTTAAACATATCGTGATTTTTAATACTTCTTCATTTTGCATTGCTGTCGGAATTCTATTAAGTGCTAATAATTAACAGCATCAGTTAGGGAATACGTTATTTTAAAACTTGTAAAATGGACGTTTGGCATGTAAATACCAACGACGTCAAGAATGTTTAGAGCAGCTTCGTTTACTATGTATCAAAATCGATTAATTTAGCAATACCTAGTATTACATAGTTTTTCAATACATATTTAAATGAGAAATTTTATCATTGCACTTTGCATTGCAGTATACATGACTGTATAAAGTAGACAGAAAGCTCTATTATACCTCGACAAAGTTTCCATTAGCGTTGAGAAAGATATACTAATGCCTAATACACAATGAGACGACTGACGTTGAAAGTTCAGCGTCACGCGATTTGCGCATGCGCAACACGCCCATGTCATGTGACTCGTGACGAAAAAATGACGTGCAAAGTGACGCTGAGTAGCAAATGTACCAATCACAGAGTTCGGCGTCAAGGTAAGTGACGTATTTCCGCAAAAATAGCGACTTCTGCCGTTCAAGTGGTTGAGCGTCGGTCGTCTCATTGTGTATTAGGCATTAAACGGCTTATAATACATCCCCAGTGAATTAAATTAATTTAATCACGGCTGGCGTTTAATACTTTATAAACCTGTTTACAGTCCTGAAAAGCGGCCTGAAAACCGAATAACAACGGCTGTATTAAGGATGGCCGAACAAGTGGCTTCAACTGGAGAAGTGCTCAACATAGCAGAGTCATTAGAGGCAAATCTCGTTTCCCTAATATGTTAATTTTCAAATGGAAAATGCACATGTTTTACGAAGCATCCATTCGTAATTCCAGGTGGAAAAGGGTTCGCTGGGCAACGTCCGTTCACTGCTATCGATGCCCATTAGAAACGGGGACTTTAGAGTCATTGGTAAGATAATTCAAGTAAAAAAACCAACTTCTTTAATAGAACATTGATTAAAAGTTGGATACATCCATAAAAGATGAGAAAATGGCATTCCCAATTTATTAAATGGAAAGGACCATTCGTTTTAATTTTCTGGAGTACCTTTTGTAAAGGATTGCTGAGCCTATTAATTGTGAAGCCAAAAACTCATTATCTATTACTTTATATGTTCTCATAAGAAAAAAATCCCCCCATAGAATCGAAAAAATAAGCCATTTTGCTCTATTAAATTCTCGAGGTATTTTTCATTACTCTTTGTTAGATTTACTTCTGGCTTACACCACATAACTCTAATAGCTGAATAAAGTAACGCTATTTTGTGCATTTTGTTTGGAAATGAATTTATTACCATTCGCTGACCTTTAAAGAAGTAAAAGGTTGGAGAAATAAGAATTTTTTATAGAGTTGTTATTTTCACACATACGTATAGAAAGTATAATTTTATATTGGCTGCATAAAATACAAACTAAAATAGCCCTCAAATTTGGAGCACCTGATTTAAATGTAAATAAAAGGGCCAGACTCCACTCTATTAACAAACATCAAATCTCGTCTTTAATTTATAAATGTCATAAAATGTTTTTGTAAATTTCATTTAAAATGTTTTTGCAAATAACAACATTTATAAATGTCTTCGTTACCTCAAATGTTAACAAGTAGCCATTTAAGCTACTGCAATAGTTATTTAAAGACAGATTAAAATAAGATTTTCGTTGAATCCTATATGACAAAGCTTTAAAACAGTTAAAATTGATAGATAAATTGCATGCATAACCAACCACAGAATTACGTGTATAATTATTTCCTGTGGATCAACAACCTAATCGCGATTATCTTTCATGCTTATTATTTAGGTGTTGCTCAGATAATAAACAAACTCGATGGTCATCCGTTTGACGATACTGACGAACAGTTATTTGAGGTAAATATTAGCTATACACAATTTCCGTGTTATTAACAACGAAATAATTAAGTCCATATCAACAAACGGTCATGAACTTTCGCTAAGTGCAACTGAGATTATTGTTGATATACTTGGTTCCGTAGGATAAGTAACGATTTGATATTCGATCCGAGGTTAAAACGCAAGGGATTTGTTCAACATTTATTGCAATCAGTAGCTTCGTTAGTTTGTCAGAAATTCTACAGGATATATAGTATCAAGCTATCGTGACAGAGTTAAAGAATATGATGGTACTTTTATATTAACTTGCGTTCGTTGATCCATCCTTACAGAAGCTTTTAACCGTTGCCACAAGCATAAACATTAAAGCATGTTGGCAAACATTTATCTACTTTAAGACTACGATTATTAAAACAACTTTTTAATTGCGCCATTCGAATAAAGTATTACTTTAAATCATCACTTGCCAAAAAAATGTACTACACGAATATCATTTGGGAACAACTTCATGGATTCTTCCCACATACACATCGCAGTCAATAACTTGCACTGTTAACAAGGCTACGTTTGCTCTAAAGTGTTACCTAAAAAACGTATCTCATTATTTCTATTTTTACGTACAGTACATTCTAGTAAAAGATGATATTATAACAGACGAGAAAGAAAATGTGTAAGAAAAAACTTGCTCATTAGCGACTTCGTTTTTCTGCAAAATGCCTGGTGAAGAAAGTTAACAAGCTTCTTATTATGATTGCACATTTTTTTCGGAACCAATCCCATGCGGTTGAGTTTTTTAATCTTGTATTTACTAAGAAACTCCGCTCTTAAGGATCTTTTTCGTCAAATCCGTAACTGCACATATATTCGTTGAAACTCTATAGCATTCTAAACATTTCGCTATCAAAAAAAATCTTATTCAGATTTACACGCTATTCCCAATGCTCCCAGACTCTAAATTTCGTTTTTAATTAGCGCTGGGATTAGCATTCAGGCATACATTTCAAATTTTTGTGTGTGAAGCTTCAAATGTACCACCGCGTGCAATCAAAATCTTTTCCTTGTCATAAATGCAAATAGAGCCGACTGGAACCATCATTATGCAAATCACTTGCAATGTCAGAATGCTTCAAATTAAAGCATGAATTCAAGAAATTCCGTTTTTTATGATGAAAACGTCTGACATTTCGGTTATTTTCAGGCCTTTACCATATTCTGCGGCTTGGGAATAAACAACACGATGATGTACAATGAGGTAGAGAAAGCCATGGCTAAACAAAAAGTGTCCATTGAGGTTCGTAAATAAAATATATTTAATTTTCTTAATTTAAAAAATATGTTATTGCAAATTTTCCTTCCGCCGTATCAAATAATTTTATGAACCCTTGTGTGATTTTCTTATATCAACTGTAAGTTAAAAGCAAGTTTGTTAGCTTGATATAATTTCAGCTTGCAGTTGGTTGCAAATGTGTTTGTTCAGATCAAGCTAGAAACTTGTACTGCAGGATTATTACTGCAAATTATTTTTATTAAATAAATTAGAAACATGCAAAAATATAAGTTATCTCATGTTCTTCTTGAATAAAAGTAAATTACAATCATGTTAAGCTTAATTCAGTTTGAATTCCCATAATGAAACCAGTGTAACCTGAATTCGAATATGCATTATTTAGGAATCTGAGAGGTTAATAATCTGATGTAATCAAATTTCAATCGACCTAGTTTTTTTTTCTCTTTTTTCTAAAGCTGCATTCCAACTTTTGCTACTGTTCCTATACATGTAGAATGCCCCATGCCTAACTGCATTTCGCTTAATTTGATTAGTGTCAGAAATTTCCACTGTGCTTGTTTGTCATTTTCTAAGACATATTCCCCCACACCGAGTTTCACCATTTTAAAATGATTTGCCCAACAGCAAAAAAGCACTCGTTAATAATCGTTACAGCGTTGTCGGTCACGTACTTTGCACGCAAATTGCATAATTACATTACCATTTCATCCTCCATAAATGCTTAAAATGGCTGTCATTTACCCTCATATTTATCCCTACTTTCGGCATTTTCCCCATTCAGGATTACATCAATAAGATTATATTCGTTACACATAACGAGGAGAGCGAATTTGTCTCAATTCCCTCGAGATTTTATGCAATAAATAAGAGTGGATTTTAATTTCCCAATAATACATATACATGTGGCTGTTTCTTCCTACCTGTATTTTAGGTCCTCTCATATCACGCAACTGCGGCGGCTAAGGACGTCGAGAGATTCATGGTAAGCACGATCTTGTTGAAACTAACAATACAAATATGAACAATGAATACATAATTTAACAATTGATTTTTGGCAATTAGATGACAATAAAGATTCCATGTAATAGATAAATACGTAACACGCTTTTCTCCCCCTCTTCAATGTTCAAATGAATGACAAGCCCTACCTTCCTGACAAAAATTGTTTAATTTCTCTTGATTCGTTGTACTCCATTTAATCAAGATTCTGGCTCTTGATGAAACTTTTGAATCCATGAAAAGAAAAACTGAAAGTACGTTCGTTCTATCATAACCTCAATAGCTTCAGGACGTCATCAACTTCTGAATAAAATATAACATGGTGCAATGCCCTTCGTAGAGTTTTGGGTTTTTATAATGCAGAAATAAGTGAATTATTTAAGAGGTTTTTTAAAGTTAGCATAGGAATGAAAATAAGGTCTTCGTATTTTATTTTTAACACGAAGAAAAACGTGCTTTCCGCCAGTAACTAAATTTTTTTATGCAAAAAAGAAACTACAGACATTCGGCCTAACTAAAGCATATTGTTTGAACAAGCCAGTACAAACTACGTATACATCGCTGTCTCTGACATAACCATGTTCTGGAAACATGCAAAATAAATGGTAAAGTTCAAACTGAGTAAACATCAAAGTAAAAATAAATTTCCAATTGCATAAACATCAAAACTTAATTCGATTTGGCGGCTCGCATTATAGATCTAGGTAAATTATTAATACTAGACTGGACAGCGATAGCATGCTAGGTAAAAATAAGAAGCAATATTACTTTAAATGATTAAATTTTGTTTTTTATCAGAATGATGCACACTTGATGTTTTACTACTAATTATAGAGTGCTTCTTGATATACGTGATGTTTTCTAAAGTACAGTAGAACCCGCGTAATTGCACACCGCTTAATTTCACAGACCAGATAATAGCACATCCATGCCCTGAACTTTTGTCCTATGTTTTGTACATGATTTGAACCCGGATAAATGCATGTATTTTGAAAGCCTCACGTACCACTATTGTATGGAATTGTGACCGGATAATTGCATAAACCGATTAATTGCACATTTTCACTGTGCAATTAAGCCGATTCGACTGCATTTGGATATTAAGAGAGGTAGTGACTTTTGGACTACCATGTATATTTTTAATCTTTAAAATATATCTATTTGAAAAAGTGAATCTAATAAATGTTTCCAATAGCTAATTAGCAATTTGAAGGATTTTAGCAAAAAATTGAGCCAGGATTACCATATTGAAGCAAAACCAGGATAATTGCATAAACCGGTTAATTACACATTTTCGGCTTGCCAGGTCGATGTGCAATTAAGCGGGTTCGACTGTATAGGACGATATATGCGAATACATATACATAACAAAAATTTCCCCAGAATTTCTATAATTATGCGAGTAGAAATTACTTAACGAAAGAGTTTCTGACAAAGAATTCTTATTATAACTAAGTGTTTCGGTTATCTCTTTTCCACTATGGCTGCTGATTATGCTAATCCAAGAACTATTTAGTTCACTGTCAATTATGGTCCGATAACGCTTTTTCATTCCTTTAGGAAATTGAAATTCCTGAATCCGTTCAATGGAATCTATCCAGTCTATCTTTCGATGATTTTTCCTTGACGGATGATGAAATGGTCATAGCCGCAGTTAGAATGTTCACTGATCTCAATCTTATCAATCGCTTCAAAATTCGAACTGAGGTTTGCATCCAATCAAAGCAGTTTTTAATCTCGATTTTTCGAGCTTTTCTCATCGCAAAACTGCTTTCTGGTGAACTAATCTTTATTTTTTCTTTCTTATCTTGAAGACTTTAGTGCGGATGCTTGTTACAGTCCGGAAAAACTACAGGGATGTACCTTATCACAACTGGAGACATGCTTTCAACGTGGCACAAGTTATGTTTTCAATTCTTATGGTAAGCAAGATGCAGTACACTATATACGCATTATGCATGCAGATTAACTACCACCAGTGGCGGCTCGCGTATAGGCACTGTTGGAACTGCAGCACCCCTTATTTCCACTTCATATTACCGATAAAATTTAATATAACGAGTCCCTGGTTCTTTAATTATTGCTTTAAACTTGTACTATATAATTAGTAACCATCCCCCACTGGGGTACGCCCTGTTTATACAAAAATCTTTGTATGGAACTGTGCGCTTCATAGTTCCAGCGGCGTCGAGTTTGACTGTTGTGCGCATGCGCACATAGGAAGCTGTACGCGAGGCTGCCAGGGGGAGAGGGGGAGAGAGAGAGAGAGCACTGTTGCTCCTGCAGTGCTGACCGTTTGACTGTTGCAGTACCCCTATTAAATTTAGCTACGAGCCGCCACTGACTACCACACTGGCCAAGTAAAAGCTCAAGTTGGGTACTCGAAAATTCGATGAGTACAAGACTGAGGCTTGTTCTCTATACCACCTAATTGAAAATCAATTAACTGCAAAAGATTACTGCATGCCCCATTGATTTTAGGCTTTATGGATAAATTGGCGACTAAATATCCTCGAGATAGTCGATATAGTTAACTTTATAGTATGTAATCTTTGGGAATGATTTTATGAGCTTAAAACATTGGTATAGATGGATAGCGTGAAAGTGCAGTTATATTTTCCTTTACATAACATTAGCATGATATCTACTGACCTACTGAAACATAATTATCCAGGGAAAGTTATTAATAGAGCACTAGGTATAATCGTAACTTTCCTTTTCATTAAAATTGCAATGACAGAAATTGGCAAGATAACCCTACGCTTGTTTTACTAAAACCATATGTGCGCATGCAAACACTAAACATATCAAATGTTTAAGTTGTAAGTTAATTACTAAGCACTTTACCCATTTTGCATTCATTATAAAGTTTTTATTTTTAAAATAATTAAAATAAATTATATTTTAATTAAGGTGCTAGGCACGTCATTAGTTTCACTAATGAAGTAAGTAAAACCGATGCGTTATATTAGATGAAATTCAAAACTCTTCCCTCCAGGGTCACATGTCGGATGTTTAATGGTCCAATTAAGGAACATACAATTCAGCAAATACAACTTAAAATTAACGTCCCCTTTCCACAAAGTATGCATTTTGCTTGCAGCACATGTGGGCATTATCGATTAAGTATTTAACGGTTGAAACAAGATTAATTAATTAATTCCAAACTTTAAATTTGCCTTACAATTAATGTATTGAGCAGAGCATCAATTAAAACATTTCCACTGACGTAATGTTAATTGAAGGATTCCTTAAGGAATCACCCACCTACCAAACTATAATCATATGCACAACCTTTTTATATTCATTCATCCCCATGAAGGCAAAAAGGTTTAATTAATTCATATTTTAATGAATAAGTAAAAAGTTATTTTCAGTTAATCTCCCTCAGGAGTTCATCAGAAAATGTTCCTCAGTGCTAGAAGGCATGTATTTAATCTTGCAAAATTCCTATTGCAAGTACACTTTTCAGAAAATCGTTCATAATTGATGGCATATGACGTCACGTTGCACCGAGTGGCTAATAAGCTTAATTAAGCTAAAAGCCAACAATAGCGATCATTGCCACTCTCAGAAGAGACGAATAATGGCGCAACGCACTCACGATGCCTAAAAGTGGATTAGTTAACTTTCCTACTTATTTTATTTACATCAACTTCCTTACATATTAAATGTTTTCAGCTAGGATGAAATCAACTTCGTGATCACAGCTATTAATCCACATGGTCAGAATACACGAAGACGAGTTACGTACATGTACTATATGTAAAATAATATACGGGCCATTAAATAAGAATATTAGCCATTCCATTGCATAAGCGTTGCAAGAATGTAGTTTTATAACCCGACAGTAAAACTGACTATCGATTATCTTGGCAAGTTACGAGCCTTTATCCTCGATTCTTTCGAATTGCTACCATCTTTATTACCATAATAAATGCAATTAATTGACGATTATTTGTATTTCGAACACATATCACCCATATTTTCATCGTTGAGTCCAATAAATCCATCGCTAATCCATCAACTTAACGACTAATAAGCTGATTATAGGCTGTTCTTCATAGGAAGGTATATAAAGCTTGCGCATATCTTGGGCTGGCAGCATTATCATACAAGGTCAACCAGAAAATCAATACCCAACTGTATTCCACAATTTCCACTGTACTATACTATATACAGTATATGAAATGTTTTGTATTTTCTAAACATTTCTTCGATGAGTAAAAGGAAGTTAAGTAAAGAATGTTACAATTCTCAAGCATCAACTCTTGATGTAACAACTATCATGCATAAACTCTTGATGTCACAGTTCCCACGCATCAACTCTTGATGTCACAATTCACATGCATCAACTCTTGATGTCACAATTCACATGCATCAACTCTTGATGTCACAATTCACATGCATGAACTCTTGATGTCACAGTTCCCACGCATCAACTCTTGATGTCACAATTCACATGCATCAACTCTTGATGTCACAATT